>OX376700.1:31424870-31651922 GCA_947389925.1 Coelopa pilipes | reverse complement strand
ATAATATTTTAATTTAGGGAATTTTGCAG
This sequence comes from Coelopa pilipes, assembly GCA_947389925.1. Classification (NCBI taxonomy): domain Eukaryota; kingdom Metazoa; phylum Arthropoda; class Insecta; order Diptera; family Coelopidae; genus Coelopa; species Coelopa pilipes. The sequence goes on along the minus strand of OX376700.1, from coordinate 31,651,893 downwards.
GCGTCTCAGATGAGGCGAGGCGAGGCGAGACGAGCGTCAGGACGACTTGCTTTAAGGACTCCCTTTAAGAGACGTCCACGGCCCGAGCACGACACCGGGTTCGTGCACCTGACCAGCCTGAGTGACGTGCAATTGACCTGGCCATCGATTGCCGCATATCATAACCCGAGCTCCGCCTGCTCGTCGTCCCCTCTCCCCACTGGGGCCCGTCCATTCTCTGAGGTCGTTTCATTCGCTCCGGCGAATCCGAGCTGATCGCTTTAACCTGCCGACCTTCGGGCGCTCAACCCGTCCTCTCGTCCTGTCCGTCAACCTGTCGGCCCCGCCGTTCATCGTCCATTGTGCCCATTCACCAGGCTCCCAGTCAGAGGATGCGCGTCGCCTGTCAATCTCGCCGGATCATCCCGATCATCGGCGTCTGGCCGCCTTCGACGAAGACCCACTGGATTCCGTGGTCCCGCTCCCGGCCCTCCGTCAATCCGCGGGCTCATTTTATCGCATGCGACGTCGTTCGCAGGTCACCCAATCAAATTTGGATTCCATTCAACCCGACTCCAGGTCGCACTCGAAGTCCTCCCGTTGTCTCCGTGGATCGGGGGAATTGTTTTTCGTTCATCCCGGTGTGAGCGGAGTCGCAGGTCGGGGTGGAGGCGAGGGCGAAGCGAGCGGCAAATCGCAATTATTCATTAGGCGCGCCTTCAGCCGTCGTCGCCACGCTCTGAGAGCCCGTCCCTGTCGTCCCTGGACGGTCCCGGGTCGCCTCCGGTCCAGCCCTTGTCGTCCCGGTCCACCCCGCCGACTCCGACTCGGTCCCTGCGGCGCGCCACTGACGGATGCCTTCGAGACCTCGCCCCGACCTCGCCTGCGACTTGGCCGCAAATTATCCAAAATTATTTCGGTTTCCACTTCCACGCGGCTGACGTCGTCGAATTCGCTCCGCCGACTGTTGCCAATGCCCATTGTCATTGTTGTTGTTGTCTCCTTCTTATTCCTGTTGTTGATGTTGTTCTTCTCATTCTGGTGGTCGTTGTTGTTCTTATTGTTGCCTCCTCGTCGCTGTTGTTTGCGTCCTCGTCGCTGTTGTTGCCATCCCGATTGTGGTTGTTGCTCCTCATTTGTCTGCGGCGGCTCATTTGCCGGAGTCCGCTTCCTTTGTCAAGCACCAGCACCAGCACCAGCGAGAGCCCAAGCTCGAAACGTCCTTGTGGTCCTCGTCGACGTAATGAACTCCTTGCGAAGGCATCCCCAGAATTTGAGTGACTGAATTCTTCCGACGCTCGCCCCCCTCGCCCTTCTCCGTCCATTCGTTTTAACGAGGCTGTGGCCGCTCAAGCATCCGGCCGCCATCGTCCGAGACTCAACAATGGCCTCGCTCATCCCGCGCCCCCCTCCACGAGTCCGTCCGCGGAACTCTCGAAGGACGATGGCGGCTCTCATTGCGGGACGACGACGCCGATGCTCGTCAAACGTCCCTGGGTGACCGCCGTGGCCAGAGCGAGGTCCTGATGTCGCTCGATGGCCGTGGGACGAGAGAGAATCCTTCGAGAGGACCCGCGACTCCGAAGCTCCAGCCAGTTAACGTCAGGATCTCCATTCGATCGACCCATCCTGCAACTCCGAGCCTGCCAAGCCCTTGCGTAGGCCCAGCTGCAACACCTCGGGAACCCTCCGAGATCCCCTCCTGCAGGATTTGACGAATTTCGAGCCTACGGCGAGGTTTCGAAGCCAATCAACGGAGTCGTCCTGGGGTCGTCAGACGTGGGTCGCCGGTCACCAGTCGTCGGTTCCTCGTCAGCATCGTCGGTTCCTCGTCGTCGTCACCGCCGCCTTCGCCATCGCCTTCGCCAATAAATCATTCATTAATAAATTTCGCTCAAATCCTCAAAACGGAAATTAAACATTTGCTCATTTCAACAGCCAATAACCGCAAGCAAAAGACACAGACGGACGCCCCCCCCCCCCTTCACGCCCACATATGCGGGCCACGGGAAGCGCACACCGACACAGCTGCAGACGCACGGACACCAACACGAACACGACACGGACACACGCTTGCGGTTTCAGGTGTGATTTCCGATGCGTCCGCAAAGTTTAATCTCCGACTGGGAAGCGCAACCAATCGAATTGGAAGCCAGCGAAGCGAGGCGGCGGGGGCGTGGGCGGGGATGGGCGAGGAAGGGCGAGGAAGGGGTGAATGCGTGGACCGAGGCGGGGAAATCGAATGAGAGGAAGGGAAAGAAGGAACGGAAGGGAAGGCAACGGCAAGGAGTGGACGGGAAGTGGAAGGAAATGGAAAGGACGAGGAATGAATAAACAGTCGGAGCAGAGCCGAGGGAGGGCCATGTGTGGAAGGGAGGAGGGGAAGCTGGACAAAAGGAGGCGCTGGCGACCGAGAGGCAAACAAGTGGTGGGAGGGCGAACAGGAGCAGCCGAGGGAAGGTGGAGACGACAGAGGAGTGGAGCAGGAGAAGAGAGGAAGCTGCAGGCATGCAAAAGTGGGAGAAAATGAGATAAGTGAAGAATGGTTGGGCCCTCGAAGGAAGGAAGGAAGGAAGGATGGAATCGGAGAGGTGCAGATGGAGATCGAATTGGAAGAGGGCCGGAGAAGCTGAGCTCGAAAGTTGGGTCCAAAGTGGGACAGGAGGAGAGGGAGAGAGCGAAACTCTTTAGGAAAGAGGAAGAGCGTTTCAGGAGGCGCAGGTATGGGGGTGGGGGCTGCGGTCAAAGGAATTTCCAGAGCGGCCGCAAAGTTTGGCCCGCATGACGGGAGGACGAACAGGTTGCGGAAAGGGACGGAAAGGGAGGGGCAGGACAAGGGAAGAGGGGAAGGCGGTGAAAGGGACGGGGGGCGATGAACAGGGCGGGGAGCGGGACGAGGGCAGGCCGAGGGCAGGCCGAGGAGTCGGCTGTGGTGCAGGAAGAGACGCCGGCCGGTGGAGCGAGAAGCGAATGCGCGTTGATGGCGAGGACGAGGACGAGGACGAGTGGCTGGAATCGACGTCGAGGCCAATAATTCATTGGAAGATTAATTATCTGGCGGCGAGGAACCCACACCCACACCCACACACGCAAGCCCTCACAGACACCCACAAACACTCGCCAGCGAGCACTCGCTCACAAACGCACTTGGCCGAGGCTCGATCGACGAGAGCAGGAGGGTGTGAGTGAGAGTAGGGAGTAGGGAGGTGAGTGTGTGTTTGTGTGTGTGTGAGGAGCAAACTTGGCAACACAGCAGAACGAGAGCCGTCTGGATCAGATAACGGTTTCCTCGTTAAGCCCCAACGACGGCGAACCAATCGGTGGGAGGGGGCGAGCAAGAGCGGGGGAGACTGAGGGAAGAGAGGCAGAGGTGGTGAGAGAGAAAGAGAGATGGCGCTGCAGAGGGTGCGCGAGTGAGAGGGAAGATCCTACCGGGCAAAAATGGGGATCCGTCGAGCCTGGAAATTTGTCGTTGCCCGAAGGAGCCGAACAAAAGACGGCTTAGTCGGAGCTCGGGCTGCAGGGGGGAGGGACCGGGGGAGGAGGGAGCCAATGACGAAAATGGATATGGAAAATAGGGAAAAATATTCGAAAATGCAAAGTCGGGGAAAATTAAAAACACAAAAACACAACAAAGACACAAGGGGAGGGAGAGCGAGAAGCAGAGCGAGTGAGGGCGGGAAAAAGCGAGCAAGAGAGAGGGAGGCAAAAAGATGGGAGCGAAATCACGTCGATTGACAAGCAATTAGAAGAGAATGAGGAAATGGCAGAAACAACAGGCGGGTGAACGCGAGAGCAGCCGAGGCAGAGGCAGAGATGGCAACAAAGCCGGCAAATGAGACGAAGGGAAGGAAAGGGGAGCAATCGAGGAAACGAAGGAAACAACGCCAAATAATAAGAGAATTATGAATAACAAATCCCAGGAGAAAAGGTAGAGAATTATGGGGAAAACGACAAAAGGAAAAATACAAAATAGAAAGGAACAGAGGAACAAAGGGAGCAAAAAACGAAAAGATTTAGATTGGTGGAAAAATAAACAAATAAACAAAGGAAAGAAAAGCCAGATTAATATGAGAAAAATAAAAAATAAATTATAAAAAAGAAAAGATAAAAAATCACCAAGAAAAGAAATAAAAAACAAAAGAAGAAAAACAGGGATTTATGGGAAAAATGAAAAACGAAAGAAACACAAATAAATGACAAAAAAATAAAATAGAAAAAAACCAAATTCAGGACACGGTCGACCACAAAGGACTCGCCGCGCTCGATCGAATCCTGGGAGAACGACCGAAAAAAACCTCTCAGTAATTCGGAGTATGTGCCGTGTGCCGAGCACACGCACACACAAACACACACACACACAACCGCGCACATACACGAAAGCTGTGGCTTCACATCTGTTGTTTTAGTGTGGGTTTCGGTGTGCGTTTGTTGTTGCTGTTGTTGGGCATTAATTAAAACTGAACATTTTACACATGAAAATAAATCAATTAAATGTTCAACCAAAGGTGCATAACAACAACAACAATAACAAAAACAAAATCAACCACAGCAACAAAATCAACAACAAAGACACAAGAACAACAAGAACAACAAGAAGAACGGAACGAGGTACGAAAACAACAACAAAAACAAGGAACAAGGAACAATAATAACAACCAAATACCATATAACAACAACAACAACAACAACAACAACTATCGAACACAACAATCGACCTACAGCAAATGCACACGACGCACACACGCAAACACACACACACACTGCATACAAATACATGCATGCATATCTGCATACCTGAGCATGCCGTAAGCCGAAAGATAACAACAACAACAACAACAGCAAGAACATGAACTACAATAAGAATAATAACCAAGGCAACAACAAGGAGTAGAGCAAGAACAACAACAACAACAACAACAACAACAACGACGACGACGTACACGACTCCACACGATACCCAAGAGGACAATAAGAACATTTAAATTAATTCGAACAGCAGACCGACAGTGCGAGGGAGCAAGTGAGAGAGAGAGAGAGAGAGAGGAGGAGGAGAAAGAGATAGTGAGAGAGGGCGAGGGCGAGGGCGGTGATCGGGGCGTGGCCGTGGGATGCGAGCGTGAATGAAGTGGGCGGCTTTGCAGGGTTGAAGAAGGAGGGGAGGAGGAGTTAGGGAGAGAGCGAAGCGAGAATGGCGCCAGGCAACTGGGTCAAGGCTGCTGCACCCACCCCACGTCCCCCTGTCCCCACCTCCACCTCCACCTCCTCCTCCACCTCCACCTCCACCTCCACCTCGACCCCATCCCCGACACCTCCCGTTGGCACCTCGACCAGGACCAGCAGCGGCACGCGCTCGTGGTTCGGCTCGGTCTTGCGGCCGACGACGATCGACCGCGTCCCGCCCTCGACCTCATCGTCGTCCTCGCCACCGTCACCCCAGGAATGTCCTCCATTGAAGGCCTGTCCATGGCACGCCGCGGAGTCAGGCGCCGCCTCCCCCTGCCCTCCCGCCGTCCCGCCGTCCTGGCTCCCTGCGGACCCCTTGTTGTGTTATTTGTTTGACACGTGCACGACTCCCGACCGACCCGACCGATCCGATCCGACCTCCGGGCCACCTGGCTCCGGGGCCAGGGGGTGAGGTTGAAGTCCAGGAGAATGAGGACAGGAGGAGGACGAGGACGAGGACGAGGAGGAGGAGGAGGAGGAGGCGGGGGAGGAGCAGGTTGAGAAGGACGTGGACGTGGACGTGGACGTGGATTAAGATGTGATGGAGCCGCTGCGGCTGCACTGGGCGCAAAACAATTTGCGAGAAATTCAATTAAAATCAATTGCAGACGTCGTCGTCATCATCATCGCTATTGTCGTCGGCCTCGGCCTCCCCTTCTCTTCTCGCCCCCCCTCGCCGGCCTCCACTGGCGCCTCCTCCCCGCCCTTCCTCGAGGGAGTCTAAGCCGGCCCTCGGAGCCGAGGCGCGGCCATCCATCAATCAAGGACGCGTAAATTATGCGCGGCGACAGCGACACGAGTCGCAGGACGACAACGACGACGACGACGACGACGACAACAGCGACAACAACAACGGCGTAGATGACTTTGATGTCGCTGTTGTTGGCGATGACGTCGCCATTGATGATGTCCATGATGAGGTTGACGTTGTTGTTGCTGTTGTCGTTGTCGTTGTTGCTGATGATGTCGTTGCCGCTGTTCGACTACAGTCATTGTTTTCCACGTTAATTAGGTCGACAGCCGGCTCTTGCTATTGTTGTAATAACTCGAAATCCACGAAGCTCTTGTAAATGTCGTTGGAATTCTTAGTGTCATTCCTTTGACTACCGGACAAACGAAATCCCCGCAGATTAAGCGAAACCGCAAATTTCTAGACAACAACAAAACAAATATGGGCAAGGACTCGGAAGCTGCATCGACATCGATTTCATTTCGCATTCTCGACATTCGCGCTTGGATTTAATCGAACAAGCGCAGGAACACGAACAGCAACAACAACAATACGAGACAACAACACGCCACAACAATACGCCACAACAACAACACGCCTCGCCAACCAGGTTCTATAATGATATTCAAACATTTTCCCAGAAATCAATCGGAGACCAACAGCGTCAGGAGCAACAATAACAACAACAACACAACAGAACGCTGCGACCGACGAGAGACGAGAGTCGAGCCGAGCCGAGCCAAGCCATTGTTCCGAAGGCTCACCGAGGGGCCGCCGAGGGTGGGTGGGACCGAGAGGGAGCGATGGCGATAGCGTGAGTGTATGCGTGGGAGTTGAGTTGTTCACTTGATTCCGCTGCGTCGAAGGCCGTGAGTCGTCGCTTGGGCGGCCTCGGCTTCCAATAAATCCCGATCGCATTCGTCATCACCCACTCCCTCCAGCTCTCTGTCTCTCTGTCTCCGTTGCACTCGCCCACTCAACGACTCAGCGACTCAGCGAGACCCGAACGACGCAGAGCCTCGAGCGATCGAGTTGTCGTCGGAATCTCGTGTCTTCGGAAATTTGCATAACTCGGGCGCCGGTGGTCGGTCGTCGGTCGTCGGTCGTTGGTCGGACGTCGTGGGCCGCTGACATTTCAATTGCGAATCGATGGAATTTTCGGAATTGCCATGCGGCGACCTGAGTCGAGCGACGGGCCGAGGAGGGATCGGGAGAGAATCGGAGAAAGCTATCTCGTCCATCAACGTCGTCGTGTGTGTGCGCGTGTGTGTGTGTGGTGGTTGAGCACCTCGCTGACGGCAGGACAATCGAACCCGTCCAAGGACAATGCACAAACGTCGTCTCCTGTGCACTTTGGCCACTCGATTTATTGACCCGGGTCCCAGGCGGCCGCCCACGAGCTGCTGCCGTTGCATCGTTTGTCCCGGGGCCCACCAAAACTCAATTCGACGACACGACGGCATTTGGAAACAACGCAGAAAACAAAAACGTTGAACTTTGAAAAACCGAATGAAGCAACGTCGGAATTCATGGAAGACTTCAAAGGAGGTTCCTCGAATAAGGAAGGACGCGACAAAAACAAAGGGCATCCAAATAACATTCACACACACATTCACACACTCACACGTGACGTTTGGAATTCCTGCGTTCCGAATAATTGTAAGACGAGGACGTGGCGACGGCGACGGCGAAGGACGGACCAGAATGGAATGGGAAATGAAACCACACTTGGCGTAGTTGTTTGCAGGAATTCCACCGTTCGCGCACTGATTAAACACAAACACCTCGCCACACGCGCACGCACACGCACCCACTCACGCATACGGACACACTCGCACGCATACAGCCATCCAACTCGTATTCGCACGGAAGCCCTAATTGAGGTTAGGTTGAAAGGTTGACGTCGACGCTGACGCTGACGCTGACGCTGAAAGTCGACGCTCGCTCGTGGCGCAGGGTGGCAACTCTGCGAGCCGGCGGTGTCGTCGTTCAACGGTGAACGGTGAACGGTGCACGGGGTGGCAACGCCGCCCACTTCTAATTGCTGGTGTAATATTTTCGAGATGCTCTCGAAGGATTCTAATGGCGTAATTGTCGCCGCACCCCCACCTCTCGCGCTTCCCGCTCAGCCGAAGGACGATGGCGTCCTCACTCACACAAACATACACCCATACACCCACACACCGACTCGTGCCGGGAGACAAAGTCGGGTGTACTTTCCCCCGCCCCTTGGCGTTAATGGGCGTGTGTACTTTGTGGTATGTTGCGCCCGCTTAAAAGAAATTAAAAAGCTTTTCCCCAGGTTCGCGGCGCGTGAAGGAGCGCAATCGGGGCTTCGCAGTAGCGGAAGCAGATGCGGATGCGGATGCGGATGCGGCTTCCCTTCGACGGAAGTGCGAAGGGAAGCCAGCGGATCAGTTCGGGGAGCACCCGAATCTGATGAAGGTTCCCTGTGAATTCCGCCACGAGCTCCGCCATTCATTCATACAGTAGTCAAAGGACCTATCGGTTCCATGGGTCCCGATTTTATCACTTTATTGCTTAATTTCTATTTCCACTATTGCTCAATTTTAAAACGCTACCCTTTCCCTGGGTACAGGCCATTAAATCAATTATTAGAACAACTTTTTCCGATTACAGGAAATTCCTCTTTGTGCATAGAATACCAAGTAATATTGGATAAACCTTTTACGACCCCTTAATTATTCATCGTTTCACTCTCGGCTTATCAAAAGCCTCCTCTTATCGCCGCATCTGCGTCGACAATCCGTCAGGCGTCAGACGCTTGCTAATTGCATTGTCGCCGGGACGAGAGATTGAAAATGTATTTCTGTACATCTCTTATTTTTTAAGCGTTTGTAATTCAAATAAGCGATGATCGCTGTTAAATGCATTGCCGCGGTTGAGCCTCGAACGGAGGCTGCCAGCGGGCGCGGGGCCATTGTTAGACCGACGAGTCTGCTCCGGAAAAGTGCGCAATAAAACACACAATGGCCCCGAGCCGCGTCCTGCCGACCACCAACTGCCGGCTGCCGACGCCGGCCAGCCCTCGTCGCAGCCACCGGACACCGGCACCGACGCCGACGCCGCCACCAGACACCTTCATCGCCCCCACCACCAGAGCCTTTGCCAGCACCGACAACGACGTCGACGCCGACGCCGACGCCAACGTCAACGCAGTGTTTTGACTCCACTCATCTCTGATGGACGGCGCGACGGCTGCCACTTCAGCAGCGCTCCAGGGCCACAGCCACGGCTACGAAGCATCCAGGAAGGACGAAGGCAGCTCTGCACTCGGTCGGCCCATTGAGGCGGAAATAATAATTCGCAGTCACCGAGGCAACAGGCGAATAACTAACAGGCAGCGACCAGAGGATGTCCAGTCAACCAGATCATCCTGCGGGGCCATCCTGCCAGATTCTCTGCAGTGAGGGCAACAGCATCAGCAACAGCCGCAACAGCAAAGCAACAGCAGCGCCAGACGAAGTAAATTAGCGTCACTCGAGGTTGGTGGCAACGTGGTTGCAATCTGCCAACAACTGCAAGTCAATGGGGGGAGTAACGGACGTGACAGAGGCAGACACAGAGACAGAGCTGGTTACATATACATAGATGACTGAACAGCTATAGAAACAACAATTTAAAAATAATCCTCCTACAGGCAGAAACTGTTGAAAGGCTCATAAACCATTGCGGCTCTGCCCCCCAGGCCACTCTAACGACTTGGTGTTGGTTGCAGTCGGTCGCTTGCGGCTCCCTGACGAAGCTCTGGGATGTCGTCAAAGCAACTGAAATATAATTGCTTTAAAACTCCGTAAGACCAAGGCGAAAAATAAAGCACAATGCACAAGCACAAGCATTTATTTAAACTAATTGAGAACCAACAAGCATTAAACGATTTGTGCTTTCACTTTAGTTGTGCTTTCTAAAACCGAACGAGTGCAAGCAAGTGCAAGTATTAATACATTTATGTTAAATTTAGTGCAATGTAACTGAATTTAGTCCTTGTAGTAAGTAGTCTTCAAGAGCGCAAAGAACTGGTAGGACATGCTGATAACCTATAACAAAACAAGGGCTGCTAATGAGGCGCGATTTAAGCAAACCGAACCCACCTTCATGTAAGTATTAAAGGAGATGGGCGGAAAGGTAGGGGGGCGAATGGAGGCCTCCTTTTGACTGCGCATCATGACGTATAGCAGCATCTTTTTGTACTTTAGGCTCTGCTCGAACCATATCTGGTTGTAGGCGGCCTCTCCCACATGAGAGCTCTAAGGGCAACCTCATTCAGAGTGGTGGAACTAATAATAACAACAATGATTGACTCACCGCAGTGATGAGCTCGTCTCCGTAATAACAAATCACAAAGACCTGCAGCATGGAGGCCAGCAGGAAGATGCTGTATTTGATGAAATCTTCGACAGTGGATGCTGTCACTTGGAATCCAATGAAACAGATGGTCAACGAGGCGGTCAGAAAGTTCAGCAGAAGTGAAAAGTTGAATATAATATTCACATGCTCACTGAGTCTGCGAAATAGGGAAACAGTAATTAGTAAAAATTATCAAGTAAAAAGTAATCAATTTAAAACCCACTCTAAACACTTGGAGTGATGAGTCACAAGCTCCTGGAGAAATTTGGTATTCTTCTCCTCAGCTCGTTGCCCCACGAAACCACAGAAGTTCTCCAACCGATTCGAGATATAGTTGAAATGCATGCAGAGCAGTGTCACTGACGCGACAAGCAGTAGATCGGCAGAAAGAAAGGCCACGCCCGCCAAGTAGCCGGCGTGCACTTGCGACAGGTACGTGGCAATGTAGACGAAGTTGCCATCCGTGGCGTTGTACGGGTACCAGATCAAGAAACCGAAATCCCGCTCAAACACTGGGACTCCCAAGAAGACGTAACGAATCGCTGCTCTGCATATCGGATACAAGCTGAAGGTGCTGGTGTAGGCAAAGCACAGCAGCGAGAAGATCATCATCACGCGGCGCATTTTCTTCTCATACCGGAACAAATCATATTCGAACTGTTTTTGAAGAGTGGACGGAAAAATTAACTCCATATCATCGAGATGATGGCGCAGCGTTCGCTTGTGAACAGCTAAAGCGGCCTGCTTAAAGTCGGCCACCAGCGAGAAGCCAATGCACGGTGCCACAGCGATGGCTTCCAGCACCGTGGAGAACGATTTTAACGCCTTTACGAAATACACCATCTCCCCCAGCACGAGCACATTGAAGTTCAGAAAGCCGAGTAGAAAGAGCAACTTGTAGAGAAGAGTCTTCACACGGCTGGTGGATCGGTGTTCGTAGAGCTCCTCGCCAATCGTTTTGTAGAACACGATCGGCACCTGCAGAAAATCAACAAAAGTGCGAATCGGAGAGGCTTCTTTTCCCATTGTCCTACTGTCTTCCGATTAGAGTGAAGATGAACTTGATTTACTCGAATCAAACTAAAAACTGATGAAGCCAAGTCGCTCTGTGGCATTTTTATAGCTCGAGCGGCAATTATTCAATTATCCTTTTACATCTGCTAATGCTAAAAACCCATTATATTGGCTCATCCGCGGTCTGGGAATCGCAAAATCTGTTTGCAATCACCGTTTAACACACAAGGACTGCTGGAAGAGAAGAGAAAGAGGAATATAAAAGTCAAACGAAAACATGTGATAATTGAATAATGTTTACATACTCGTTTGGTGAACGGCTCGAAGTTGGGAGAGCCATTAAAATGTTCTGCAATTTATTTCCCGTGGGTGTATTAATACGTCTATTTAAGCCGAGTGGGAGTTTTTACCGGCGCGATATCGAAAATATTGACATGGTGTGCAGACATTAATTAATTAAGTTATTACGACAGTGCTTTGAACACGAAGTGTAAACTGCGATGTGAAGACCAACACCTGAGAGACTAATTCAATCAATTATTCACGGAGCTACATCTTTGCGATGTTTGTTGTTGTTTTTAACTCCCCGCGAAAAACAAAGCCAAAATTATATTCAATTACTTTAAAGTTTAAACCACCGAATGCAGAATTCGCCATGCTTGGCTTTGAATTTTCATTTAAGATGATCTCCTCTGAGGTTCATTCTATGTCGGAGTATTCCAAGAATTACTTAAGAATAATTTCGCCTGCCCAACATCTTAGCGAGCCTTCTCAGTTGGAGCAGTTCAATAAACTTTTCCATAAGCCGATTGGCTGTGTTGTTGTAGTTGATGTTATTTTTGTTGTTGGGTTGACGACGGCAACGCTCCTGTTGCTGATTATAGCCTGTTGCTCCAACTTATTGACGTCTGCCGCAAGCAATGAAAACAAACTTTCCACTTTTCTTTCGTTCCTTTCAAATTAAATCCAATTTAGTTTTATTTTATAAAAGCAAGTTAATACCAAAAATATACAAACCATGGAACGAAATCAATTGCCCTTCGCAAGTTTCTCCACTTTTTGCAGGATCGAAACTTTTTACGTAAAATTTTTAAACATCAAAAGGTTGAACGAAAATTGTGAAATTATTTCGGTTGGCCGAACGGCGCCTAACACTTGGAACGGAAATTAGAACAAACAGTTGACGAAGTTCAACGAAAGACCGAACAAATATGGAACGAAGTAATATAAAAACACAAATTCAAACCGACAATATAGAGCTTTGCAAGTTTCATTAGTTTTTAAAGAACCAGTATTAGTTTTTTTTTTTTTTGTGTCGGAGCCGAAGTTGGAATTGACGAACTATCAACGATGTTCGACCCGCGGTCAAACGTGTATGAATAGAAAAACAATGTGTTCAACCAAATTTCAAAAATACACCATCATATGCAAGTTTTGTAATGGAAGCTATGTAAAATACATTATTTCTTAAGTTTTTGAAAGATCAGTATTATTTTTCTGAAAATTGTTTATGTTTGTACGGAATTGTTGAAACGAACGACACGGAACACTCTGAGCGGAAGTTGACACTAACGAACGTCCGGCGAAGTTGAACGAAATATCGAACGAGTATGGACCGAAACACTACATGTTCAACAGACGCGAAACCGAAGTTGGAACTGACGAACGGTCGACGAAGTTCAACGAATGATCGAACGTGTATGGGGGGAAATAAAACATGTTCAACCGAATTTCATTATGTTTTGTGAAAACACAATTTGACACCGATAATATGCAAGATTTCGACTGAATGTAACACGCTACACATTTCTTCACGTTTTGAATTATTATTTTCAATTTTTTAAACACTCTATACTACTTATACGGAATACTACTTATACGGAAATTTTTAAATTTACTCTGACCAACGAATGACACCGAAACCTCGGAGCGGAAATTGGAACTAACGAACGGACGGCGAAATTGAACGAACGAGTATCGACCAAAACACAACATGTTGAACCGAAATTCTTTGACATTTACGAAATAAAGTTCGAACCGAAAATATTCAATATATGAAATATAGGAAACTGCAATATTCCAGTATTTTAACTCGCGGAATCACTAAAATTTTCTAATTCGAATAATTTTCAACGAGAATTATAAACTTGTTTCTGATCACTGTACGACGGACATTACGTCGGAACTGAGGAATGGTTTAATTCAATTTCTATGAAATGTAACTCAAGTTTAGACCGAAAATTTGGAATCCTTGCAATGGTAGCAAATTTCTTAAGTTTTAGAATAACCGGAATTATTTATGTTTAACTTTAACCGAAATAAACCGACATTGCGAAATTATTTGTAACAACCGAACACGAAACACTCGGAGCGGAAGTTCGAACTGACAAACCGTTGTCGAAGATTCGCGAACGTCACATACCAACGAGTATCGAACAACTATCGAACGAGTATCGAACAACTTCCAACATGTTTATTCGAATTTAAAATGATTTGAAATTTGAACGCTAAGTTTGCAACAATAAAAACTCATAATAATTTAATTAACGTGAAAAGGCATAGTTTCGTCATCAAATGCAAAATCACTCAAAGGCATGTTGGAATAAAATATTTTTATTGTTTTATAGGTTTGAATGCTTTTTGTGTTTTTATAAAACGTTCATTCAGCTTATTCCTGCCAATGGCGGAAATCTTCCACAAGCGAAGGAACCACAAAGGCAACGGCTTTTACTTTTTGTAATATGTTGTCCTCAAGAGTGCAAAGAACTGGTACGACATGCTAATCACCTGGAATGGAATACGGGTTAACCAAATCACAGAGCTCTGAAGACATGGCCAACCTACTCTCATGAAGGTGTTGAACGAGATCGGCGGGAAAGTGGGAGCACGAATCGAGGCCCCCTTCTGGCTGCGCATTATGAGGAAAGTCAGCATCTTCTTGTACTTCGGGCTGGACTGGATCCAGTTCTGGTGATAGGCGGCCGTACCGACTCCAGTGCTCTGCGCGAACAAAGGAGAGCATTCGGGTCGTTGTGTGCAGCGATTCAAAGCCCACTCACCGCAGTAATGAGCTCGTCTCCGTAGTAGCAAACGACGAAGACCTGGGAAATCGAGGCCATCAGGAAGATGAAGTACTTGAAGATGTCCTCCAGCGTGGAAGCCGTAACTTGAAAGCCGATGAAACAAATCGTCAAGGATGCGGTGAGAAAGTTCAACAGGAGCGAAAGACTGAAAATCCTGTTCATGTCTTCGCTCAACCTGCAACGAAACAAACGACGTCCATCAGTCTGTGAAACACCAGTAGCGCCCACTGTGACGACGCACTCCAAGCACTTGGTATGGTGTTTCACTAGCCGCTGAAGGAACTGCACCTCCAGCTCCTCCGACCGCGGTCCTTCGGCCCTGTGGAAGCTCAACAACTGGTTGGAGATGTAATCGAAGTGCATGCAGAGCTGGGTCACCGAGGACATCAGGAGCAAGTCGGCCGATAGGAATTCTATGGCCGACACGTATGCGCCATGAGCCTGGATCATGTAGTTGGCCAAGTAGATCGACATCGTTCGCACCGCGTCGAACGGGTACCAGATGTAGAAGCCGAACTTGCGCTCGAACACCGGATACCCCAGCAGGTAGTACTGGATGGAGGACTTGATGATGGGGTAGAAAATGAAGGTGAATATGAAGCCGAGGCACAGGATCGAGAATATGGTCATCGCGCGCATCATTTTCTTCTCGTACCGCGGCACCTGAAACTCAGCCTGGCGCCGTCGACCCGTAGGAAACATGCGCTCAAGCTCCTCCATATGCTTGCGCAACGTCACCCGGTTGACGGTCATGGCGATCTGCTTGAAATCGCCCACCAGGACGAAGCCAATGCACGGAGCCGCCGCCGTGGCCTCCAGCATCGTCTCGGGGGAGCCCATCGCGATGAGGACGTAGATCAGCTCTTGGATCATCAGGATGTTCAAGTTCAAGAAACTGAAGTAAAAGTAGACCTTGAAGAGCTGCGACTTCAGGCGATCGGTGGAGCGATGATCGAAGATGTCATCGCCGATGGTCTTGTAGAGCATCACCGGCAACCGCATAAACTTCATGAACGACCGAGCGTTCGTCTTCTCCAACTCTTCTTCCGACATACCCGAAACGACCTCGCCACACTTTGGTGCTAACAGAAACAACTGGCTGGAAGCAGTTTTCGTGTATGTGGCTTTATAGCTTCGACGGAGGACTCGGAAAGAACCATTTTTTTACCATTTGTCTTGTTCTTTCGGTCACACTCATATAATTACGTCCTTAATTGCAGGTTTCGAGTGATGTAATTGTCGTTCAACACGTCCGGAGGTGGGTTTGGTGGCCTCTCCAAAACTGATTCCAACCGATGGGGAGAAGTTTTCTTCAATTCCGACATGGTTCTGTGGATGGAACGCATTTTCATTGGGTTTTCATTGGGTGTGTTTCCGATAGTATTTCACTAGTTGACAGGTTACTCCTTTCTGTAGCCGAGTGTTAATTAATTGAGTGATTAACGAATCGCTGTCTTCGTGCGGTGCGATGTGAAGGTCGCCACCTGGGAGTCGCATGGCGTGAAATATTGAAAAGTCTGCTCCTCTTCCACGTGGTTGTCACCATCAACACCCTTCGCGATAACAAGTTAATTAATGTGATTAACTGATTTTTTGGTTTTCACCTATGCTTAATCTGAGGTCTGTCTCCGAAATCGTTTTCTTAGATTTTGCTTTCTCCTATTCACTCTCATTCTAATTCGTCCCAGGAGATCCTTCGCCGAGAGTTAAGTGGAAAATCCTTTCGTCCGAGCAGCCACATGGTCGAGTGGGCTCGGATTATCCTTCGTCCAACAGACAGACAGACAGACGGACAGCCAAATCAATAAACTTTTCCATAAGCCGATTGTCCGCGGCTCTTCGATGTTGCCTGGCTGTCGATGAATTTTTATCGTGGTTGTTGCTGTGGATCCTTGTTGTTGCGGTTTTTCTTTAATGTTATTACCACTGATACTGTGCCCTCATCTGCCACTGACTGACTTGTTGCTGAAATTTATTAGCCAAAGTCTGCCGCAAGTCGTAAAACTTTTTCACTTTCTTCGCTTTTTACTCTCACCGACTATGGTGAGACTTTTCGCTCGTCTCTCTTTGCTTTCAATCAAAACAAATTGTGGTGAAAAATAAACATAAAAGCAGAGGAGCAAAGGAGCGAAGAAGCGTCGGAGGGACTGTGGAAAAGTCTTTAGAGTTTTTCGAGAGCTTGCGAACAATGCTGGAAACAATGTACAACGATGATTGGATATCTGGCGAACGAACGAAGCAACAACAACCACGATATTCAACTTTTTGTAGAAATTCCACAAAATGCAATCTTAAAATTTTCTACCAAGATATAACTCTCCTCAGTCCTCGGAGCGCGAGTCGGGTTCCTTGACTCGCCCAACTACGACGGATCCCTGAAAAGGTGAATCAGTGGGCGAGACGACTCATCTGAACTGTCTGCGTGCCTGCTTGTTTGAGTGTATTTCAGATTAGAAATTAATCTGCCCGCCAACAAGCGGCAACTGCTGTCTGTCAGTGACGTCTGAAGCTCGCCCGGACGGACTCCGGACCCCCGACTTAAGCCCACATTCCTCCCATGTACCTATGAGTGCGCTCGCAGGATCCACCAAGGACGTGGTCAACAGCGTGAGGAAAGTCATGCGAAAGCAACGCCAACCACAAACCGAATCACGCTTGATTCGGAGGCTTCCCCGAGCTGTCTCGGCCACGTCGACGACGGCGTTCTGAAGTCGATTTCGGAGTCCAACTGAAACTGACCGCCTCCGACAGACACTGGTTTCGTTCGTCTGGCGCTGCAACACACTTCAATCTAATCGCGTGCATGCAGCCTTCGGCGAGAGGTCGTGGAGACGTCGATGTCGATGTCGACGTTGATGTCGATGTCGAGTTCGATGAACTGCTGAACGGTCTCGTGGACTCCGTCTTAATTACAGCAGCAGTCCTGCTGTAAGCACTTTATCCGGGAGCGAGAGTGCTTTGCGGATGTTCCTAATGGCACTCGGTTGGCGCTGTTGTTGTTTGGGGATTTATGTGGACACGCCTCATAATCCCGTTATCGCACTCGAACAATTGCAGCAATATTTTTGTGTCCGACTGTTTGATGGCTAGAAAATCAAAATACAATGAAAGGACGACGGCCACAAAAGCAGCAACAACAACAACTGTAGCACCAGAAGCAGACAAAATAACAACAACAATGGCAACAATAACGTTAAGTAGCTTCCCATAAAATGGTGCTTAACTGCGGCTCCCCCCAACGACTCTGACCTGACAGGATCCACCAACCTCCCTCTCCCCCCACTGGCCGAGTGGGCGGAAGTTGAGTTCTACATCCGGTGCCATCGAGGGCTCCATTTGACGGAACGACAAAAAATTAGCATAAAGTCTGTTGGCCGAAGTAGTAGGGGCCGAGAACCAGCAACAAAGGCGCAAAATGTCGCTTTATTGCTGCTGTCATTGCTATTGGTGTCGTTGTTGCTAGAGTTATTGTTGTTGTTATTTTCACACACACACCCATCCACGCTCATAAAAGCGTTCCCCCACCATGTCACGCGGCCTTGGCTTTATCCGGCAGACACTTGTGAATAAATCGTCACTCGGTGTCGCGTTATGAATTTTAATATTTATCGAAGCATGCTTTTAGGCTTAGCTCTCTGTGCCAACAGCGACCTTTGCTATTGGTAGTGTGAAGAGCAGCGGGGAAAAATCTAGTGAGTGAGACACGCAGAGCGACGAGGTAACGACAGACGAATGGACAAACGGAAGGAATGGCCTAGCATTGTAAGATGCAAAATTAAATTGAAATTTGTCGTTCGACTTGATTCGTTTTGGCGCAGCAGGCGTCAATTTGTGAATATCTTTTTTTTTCCTTTTTGTGATTTCTTCCCAAATCTATTTACTTTGTCCTCCACCCTTCCCAGCATACTCCTATCCTTTTCTTTCCTATCTCCCTTTCCTTCTCTCTTCGTGTTCTCTTCCTTCGTAGCACGTTTCATCCGCTCGCTCGCCTGGTCGCTTTCACAATTGATTGCATTTCGTTTTCTTTTTGGCCGGGGATAAATTACATTTTCGTTGCCCACTTTTAGGGCGCGAATGAAATTTCCCTCGACAAAGAAATCGAAATTTCACAATTTCAACAAATCGCCCAGTTGAGAAAACCTTCCCCAAAAATTACGACGCCACTTTTTGTACGATTTTTTCGCAGAAGCCTTGGCCGCTTAATTAATTACTTTCACATATACACATACTAACATATGTATATTAACGGATATTTGCACGCCAGCATTGAGAGCTCAGCAATAACAACAAGAACAACAACAACAGGGGGAAACTATTGGAAACTGTTGAAAAAATTATAACTACAACAACAATATCATAAAGAGTTTGCTCAACGCTTTTCAAAGGAGAGCAATTATGAAAATGTCAACAAATTTTCATTAATGGCGCATTTTCGCTCGCAAAAAGAAACGATTTTCCACTTTCACACACACACACTTGTATGGGCAAATGTGTGTTTGAGTGTATTGACACACGCGAAACTCCGTACAAAGTGTTTAATGTTTGCAAAAAAAAAATAAAAATAACAAAAACAACGACAACAACAAACGAGGCGTGTGAAGTGCTGCAGTGAAACAATAAAAATTTCATTGCACGCTTCCTTTTATTTTGATTTGTAAAGAGCTTAATTGCAATTACGAGGTTTTCCAACGAAGGACACATTTAAACCTCTCTCTGTCTGTAGTGCGGCAAATAGTTGCACGTCCTGTGAGTCCGACCGATGTCTTTCCCACTGATGCATGTATGTCACCACTACACGTGCATATTTATGATAGAGAATACATATATACGATATACTATATATCCCGCATTTGTATGCGCAATGGTGTCCTCAATAGTGCCAAGCGAAACTGGAGCTTGTCGGCCTCGTGGTCCATCACTTGTTGCCTCCCACGAACGACGCTTTACGAGATCATCTTGTGGAACTTGGTGCCGCGCATCCAGACCGGGTTCAGCAGGATCTCCTCGACGGTCGTGTCCAGGATGGATCCCTGGCCACTCCTCCGCTGGGCTCTGATGCACGATTGGTTACACATTTCCTTCGAATCGACGGCGCCAGCCAGCAACAGCGCGAGAACCAGAGCGATAACCAAAACTTTGCCAACTCTAACATTATTGTTGTTGTTACACTTCCTCCCGCTGTCGCGGTTCCCGCTGAAGTTCTCCATTTGATCGCTTGGTGTAGGTCGGCTGCCAACTGTTTGTGGAGATTGCCCCGAGTAGTTGGCTCTAATTTATAGCGATGAATGAAGTACAAAAGCTTTCCGAGCATCGAAAGCTTTGTTTAAACAATAACAAATAGATTGAGCAAAAATTTCTCTTATCGAGAATTGTGAATTTCATGCATTATCTTCCACAACACAAGTTCTTATTTGTTTTGCGCTTTTAATGCCTGCACAGTGAGATTTTCCCGGCTTCTGATTAGTGGAATTTGTTGAAATGTTGGCAACAAGGCGGTGCCATTGGTTTACGTTGAATTCAATTAATTTTGCATACTGTGATGCAATATACCGTAAGAGCACAGCACAGTAGTCGTGGGCACCTCGATCGTGACCCTCGGTGTCTCGTTTGCTCTTCATCTCATCTCGCCAACGTTGCGTACGTTTTTGCCCAAAACTTTCACATTTCCATTTTCATTCTAAATTTGTTTTCGATTTCGTTCCCCCTCTCGTTGCCGATGCGAGGATCCTATTGACAAATCTACTTGTTCGTCCCTCATTGAACAAAATTTCAATTTGCAATCGATTATGCTCCGACCCGGAGCACACCAACAGCACAACAACAACAGTAATGGCAACTGCAATAGCAACAGCAACATCGCCATCTGCATCAACAACATCTTCATCAAAGACCAACGAACGTACGGCCGACGTACAGACAGACAGGCGTACAGGCGGACAGGCGGACAGACTGCTCATGTCCATTCATCACCAGCTTCGTTGGCTCGGTGCGGTTTTTGTTTCTTTCCAGTTCGGCCGAGTGCATCTCAAAGAAAGGATCCAAGGATGCGCCTCGCAACGTGCGCGGAATTCCTTGTTGTCCTCGTTGGCATTCTTGTATTCTGTTGTTGTTGTTGTTGTTCTTTATTTTCTGCCACATTTCACAACAACAACATCAACAAAAACAGCAACTGCAAACAAAGCGAACAATTCGAAATTGAAAAAGTTCTGCTTGCGGAGTGAAACTTTTATTTGGCGAATTCATGTCGTCCTTGCGAATCAAACATTTCGTATTTTTGTCATTTGTCTCGCTCACTCCTGGCCACCCCGAAACCCCCAAATCGAGGTCCTGTGAGATTCTCGCTTCTATTGTTGTCACTCAGACAGACAGACGGAATAATGGAAGGACAGACGAACCAGTGGACGATGCTAGGTCTGTTTTGGAGCCAAGGAGCAGGTTCTTGTGTTTATGCGACCCGGAGATGTTGGGGCTTGGCGAAAGTGCAATTTGATTGTCTGTTCGTTGCGCCCAGTGTGACGAAAGATTAAAGACCATCAAAGAGCAATTTATTGCGACAGCACTGAAATTGGAATCGATTTCCACCATACCAGGAGACTGAAAACCTATTCACCTAGGCAAAAAAGGCATAGAAGACATTTGATAAGAGGAAACAGAACTTTTGACATTATAATGAATAGGTTTTAAATATATGTATATCGAGAAACTCCTGTAATTTCCTGTAACTCCAGCCTTACTATTTCTCTCACTGAACAGACTCCCTGACCATAGTCGAACGGGCCTTCATCGTTCGCACACCAGTGACGTTTCGCCATATTGGATTTCTCTGGAATAACGAAAAGTTGGATCTTTTCACCTGTGATTACTTTGCGTTTTACCAATTATAATCTTTAATTTGAAGTGAAAAAATTGGTTTACTCTGCACCTATATTTAACGAAACGGTATTTACAAATTTGTGCATTTTCTTAATTATATCTTTTTACCTTATTGTTATTAGAAGCAGAATTAATAACAAAACTATTTTTTTGTCACCGTTCAACAACAACTACTTGGACGACAACAATAAATGGACTCACATCAGCGTCGCGAAAGGAAGACATCAATGGTAACCACACCAATTTATGTAAATGCAACAAATAAATATCGTTTTCGCAAAACATTAGTCCTCGAGAACTGGATTATGTGCGACAAGCAGGCATTTTAATCCTTCGCCTTACTATTTTTCCAGGCTCCTCTGTCTCCCTGCCCAATACCCGACATCAGCGATGATGAACTGGTATCCATCTCGGTGCGAGATCTCAACCGCACGCTGAAGATGCGCGGCCTCAATCGAGAGGAAATCGTGCGTATGAAACAACGTAGACGCACACTCAAAAATCGGGGTTATGCAGCAAGTTGTCGAATCAAGCGCATCGAACAGAAAGACGACTTGGAAACGAAGAAATCTCACGAGTGGGTTGAACTGGAGACGATGAACGATGACAACGAAAAGTGCCGTAAAGAGATCATTGCATGGAAAAATAAGTATAAGGCTCTCCTTCAGTTCGCCGCCCAAAATGATATTCCTATACCGCCAGAGTTGGAGGGTTGTTAATAAAATGGTGAAGTTAACAAGTGATATTAAAACCCCTAGTAGCCGATGAAATTCTTAATATTTTCATGATTTCAATGGACACAAAATAGTGCAAATTTACGATACAAGCATTCAATTTTGTATACGCAACTTTTACAAAAATACTTTATATTATATTTAGTTTAATTCTATGTTTTAACAATAAAATAAAGCAAACATAACATGAAATAATTTATTTGCGTGATAATAAGTTTCATAAATATTAAATAAATATGGTGTATATTCTACAAACAATGAATTGCACCGATTCCGTTTACATTTCCTCGACTAGGAATTTTACAAGGTCGTCTTCATCTTCTTCAAGCATTTCTAGTTCATAGTCCTCTTCTCCACTTCCTGGAACTTCGCATTTAACAGATACATCTTTAGGTATTTCTGATACAACACTCTCCTTGATGTACTGATCCGCCACATCATTATTGAAGCCCTGAGTGAAGAGGTGCTGATGAACGCAACGTAGATGTCGCCTTATCCTGCCACAAAGGAAAAATAACAAGAATTACCGATGCAAAAATATGTCGACATAAGTAAACTCACTTGAACCTCGTTGGGAAGCCCTTTTGGCACACATTGCACTGGAAGGGCATTCCAGTGTGCTCAAATGAATGTTGACGAAGTCCAGCCTTGTTCACGAACAACTTGTCACAAGTTAGACATTTATATTTAATTCCCTTGTGTTTCTTTTCGTGCGCGTTTAAGTGTCCTTTGATTGCGAAACGCCTACCGCACGTCTCACACACAAAGGGAAATTCCCCGGTATGAAAGCGTATGTGAATCTCCAAATCTTTGCGCCGTACAAACTTCTTTCCACAATGAGGACAGTCCATGGTTTCCCCGCGATGCATTTGCATGTGCAGCTTGAGGTTAGTCTGACGCATGAATGTCTTCTCACACAAACTGCAGCTGTACTTGTCGCGTTCCTGGTGTATCACTTGGTGGGTTCGAAATGATTCCACAGTATAAAATTTTCTTCCGCACACCTCGCACTCGAAGTTACGATCGCGATTCTTCGAATGGATACGCAGGTGTTTCTTCAGCGTGTATTTTGTGGTAAATGTGCTCGCTTCATACAAGAGAATATTGTAATTAACTTCAAATTTTTGGCATAATTAGATCTTACTTACGACATTCTGTGCAAAGATATCTCTGCTTCTTTTCATGTCTTTTTATGTGCACTTTGAAAAAGGTTTTGAGTACGGTTCGACCACACACGTAACAATCAATGTAGGTTTCGTTCTGATGAATTTGTCGTATATGAACATTGAGGGCGCTCTTCGTAAAAAATCTGTGATCACAGGAAGTACAGGGGAAATGCAAATCCTTTTCATCTAAGGAGAAATTTATTTAGTGTGCTTTTTAAATGCATATGTTGGACCTAGCCTACCGTGATCACGATCGTAATGCTGCATTAGATGTCGTTGAAAATCAAATTTCTCAGTGCAAAGTTCACATTTGAATTCGAGCATGTGCTGACGTCTTTCGTCGTCTCCCTCTCCATCTTGATCGGAATTCACCAAACGAACTACAATACTAGTTGCATCATCGTCTTCATCCTGTGACATTTCCGTTTCCAACTCGTTAGTGTCATCTTCAATTTGTCTCATTTCTCTCGACGAATCTATACCAGACTTGGATTTGCTAGTCCGCCGAGTTAAGGATTGCCTCTTATGTGGCTCTGATACCTGATCTACAGCAATTATTGTATTCAAATCCACATCCACTACCTTTGAAAATCAATATATAAATGACTTTATAATAAATAATTATGTGCCTTCACACTGCTTCCCACCTCAGTTCCTATGCCGTCTTCCTCTATTGGTTGAAACTCTTTCTCGTCGTCGGTGCTTTCATACTTCTTTACTTTGAGCAACGCCTCATTACTTAAACGAGCCCTTATGATGAATTGATAGGTTTTTCGCAAATCACCAATGCAAGAACAGCACAAGTACCGACATCCTTCCCATTCGGGACCTATTTGCTCACTCTCATCGTCCAAGCGCACCTGAAGCTGAGTGCATTCGTTAAAGACCTCTAGAAGACTTAATGAATCCAGATCGCCAAGTTCCCCGTTCACGTTGTCGTCCACGCCGAATAGTTGATCCTCCAAATCAACGTATTCCTGATTTTCCACATTTTCCAGGCAGGCCCGACACCTTCGAGGATGATGCGATGAATGGATGGAGACAGTATCGTTCATGGCCCGATTTGTGATATTTTCAGATCCGATATCAATACTAGGTCGAGTATTTAATTGAATGCGAATGTCAAAGAAAGAACTACACTATTTGCTGTCTTTCTTGTCTCCGAGAAACGTAAACAATTCTCGAAGACTTGTTCGATTTATGTATTCAGTAACCAAAAAAAAAAAACAAACCATAAGTCGGCCCACCCCACATAATATGGCAACCCTTTTATATAATTTTTATCATGTATCATAGGAATATATTTTGTCAATTCGACTTAGAAGTTTCTAAAAATAATTTCATTTGAGCATTCCTCAGAATTACTCTCCCATTATTGTTTCTCTCCTTCCTATATTCAAAACTATTCTCTTTCTCTCAGGTGGCAACGCTACCAGTCGTGTATACAAGAAAAAGGCCAAAGTTAGTGAAAATTCGAAGCATATTTGTTCTCAATGTTTTCTAATTTACTATAACTAAAAATAATAAAGATAAAAGTAAAAGCATACATTAATGTGAAAACGTATGCAATAACTATGTTTACAAGTGTAAATTGTTAATATTCGATAAGGAGAAGAAAGCCAAATTTATTGTTTTCTATTGCGAGTGAAGTGAAAGGCCCCGGAGAAAAAGAAGGGGGAAAAAACGAGACAACAACAAAAAAACATCCACCAAGAGACCAAAGCAGACAAACAACGAACACACATTGAGCACCGCGAGTGAACAAAAATGGCCACCACTGAGATTTCCAGCACTAACGAGCGCCACTACTACGCCAAGCTGGAGGCCATCAAGGACATCCGCGATAAGACAGTCGCTCTGGAGAAGCTCAAAGTGAAAATCATCAAGGAGGTGAAGATCAGTGACGACGAGGAGAAATGTTTGGACGAGTACCGCAAGGAGATGGAGCATCTGTTGGAGGAGAAGATGTCTCATGTGGAAGAACTGCGTCAAATCCATGCCGACATCAACGACATGGAGAACATCATCAAGCAAACAAAGGAGAATCAGACGCGCTCCGTGGACATGGCAAATCGTGTTTACGAGGAGTATTTAGCACTTAAGTATCAAATCGACCACATGCGACGCGACTACCTCGGACTCAGTCCATTGCGTGACTTGCACGAGGAGGAGGGTAGCCCCATATCGAAGGATCGCTTCCAGACGAATTTCCTCAAAGTCGCGGCACAGTCGGCTGCAGCATGTGCCGCCGCCGCAGCTGCTGCAGCAGCCACAGCTACACAAAATGCCTCATTGGCGCGCCCACATCCCCGGCATCCATTAATGCCTGAGGCCACTGTCACCTCACTGCCATCCAGTGCTGGGGGAGGAGGAGGCAGCGGTCATGCGTTCATGCCACCCGCACCACCAGGTGCAGGCGGTCCTCCTGCGGTTCGTTTAGGCAAAGGCGACTTCTCAGCACCACCTCCTCCACCGCCACCCACGTCGAGGTTGCAGCAATCGCCGTCCATTGGCATTGGTCATCACCCGACGTTCCGCTCCGATTTTAATGTAAATCTTCGCCAACAGCCGCCACCGATGAAATCTTGCCTCTCGTGTCATCAGCAGATTCACCGCAACGCGCCCATTTGCCCGCTATGTAAGGCAAAGTCGCGTTCGCGCAACCCGAAAAAACCGAAAAAGAAGAATAATTAGGCCTTTCCTATCGACCTAAGCATGGACAACACATCACGTATTATTTTTGGATATCAGTATTTTATAGTTTTTTAATGGAATTCAAAAGCATACGAAGAAAAGGATTGACGGTCTTCGACTGGGTGTGGACCATTATCAGATTGGTTCTTGGAATAATTCATTAGGCAGACCAATGTCAAGTTTCATATTTTGAAAGAACCGATATCTGCCGTTGTCAATCTCATGTTTCTTTTTTTTATACGTTGCAAAAAATTATATTTTCTTAATTGTCTTCCGAGCTTGCCATTTAATTTTCATATTTCAAACGAAATCACTTCTTTCATAAAAGTATGAAAAAATGACTGCAACACATCCCTTCCACATTTTTTCTTGAACCAGGCATTACATGTGAAAACGAATTTCCATATGAATGTCTTTTTTATGTTCAATTTAATCGTAGATTTAACAAATAAATTAACTAATCGCATGACGAATAAATTAATACTTACATAAAAATGTATAACTTGAGTTACATTTATTACGGTCATTCATATTAATCGATATATGAATTACTTTCTTAACGTCTAATTACTTTATGTATGTGATTTACATCAGTGGCATTTTTATTACGATTTATATAGTACTACTAAAGTCTTTTAACATTTTTATGTTTAAGATTTTGAAATTAATTTTTAAAAATAAATAAAATTATGTGTCAAAGAAATAAAAAAATTATTGAGCGTACAATGTACGACGAATAGCGTACTTTCAATTTAAAATACAACAATTATAATAATAAAGTATTATATGACTAAACCACATTGGTATTCTTTTTTATAACTACGTTTTGGTTATTTGTCCTCCTCTTCGCTGTAGGCCTCAATTTCATACATATCAAATGCATCCTTGGATTCTTGAGATTCCTGAGAATCCTGAGAATCGCCACCATCACCAGACTCACTTTTTAGCTGCTTGAAGCGAATAACCTTTCCCGTATTCTTCGCGAACATTTGCGCCAGTTCATCCTCCGTCATTTTGCGATCATGTACCCGCAGCATATGGTTCATGAAACTGCAGAAACACAGAGATAAATTTAATGAATTATTCATCATTTGGCTGGACCTGGACTACTCACCGCACCCGCCTGGAGAACTCCACACACGGACAGTATTCGCAACGATACGGCATCCCGGTATGCTTGAACATGTGCTCCTTCAGCTTGTTGCGGTTGTCGTAAACCACATCGCAATGTGGACACGGATGCTTGACGCCCTCGTGCCTCTGCAGGTGGTAGGTCAGGCGCACCTTTATGGCGAATCGCTTGTTGCACAGGTGGCACGCGAATGGCAACTCGCCCGTGTGCGTGCGCAGGTGGACGGTCAGATCCGCGCGTCGTGCGTACTTCTTATCGCACTGCGGGCAACTGAGATTCTTCTCCATGTGCAGCTTCATGTGGGCCAAGAGCTGGGAACGGCCCTTGAACGCATTGCCACAGATGGTGCACGCATGTTTGCGCACCTCAGTGTGGACGCGTCCAATGTGCGCCTGGAGATGCTTCTGCTGGAAGAACTTCTTCGGGCATTCGGGACACAAATGTTGCGGATCGCGCTGCTTGAGCAGGTGAGCGCCTTCCTCGTGCATGGCCAGGTACTTTTGTTTTGTGAACTCTTGTGCTGAAATGTAAACGTGAAATAAATGCACAAGTTCACCAATGTGGTAAAAGTAGTAAGTAACGAACGTTTTTATTGGTTCAGAGGACCAGAGCATTGGTATGAAGAAACGAATTTTCACGAATTTAGCTACAAAAACGAGCTATGGACTTGAATCTTCCGCGCACCCGGCCCCCGGAAGGTCGTTCGGTCGACAAGAGACTTCCTCTATGTGCGCCTTCTTCCCAGTGTGCTTGGCAAACATTGCGTTCAACTCCTCGTCCGTCGGCGCATAGCAATGCACGCGCGTCAAGTGCCGCTGGAATCTAAAAGCACAAATCGTCATCAGAGTGGCTCGTCGACGAGGCGAGTGTGCCATCCGTCCGTCCGCCCGGGCTCCATACTCACTTGCTGCGGTTGGCGTACTGCGCCGGACAGCGCTCGCACCGGTAGGGCATGCCCTTGTGCTTGAACGTGTGCACGCGCAGTTCGGTGCGCTCGTTGAAGGCGGCATCGCACTCGGAGCACGCGTACTTGACGCCCTCGTGCCGGCGCAGGTGGTAGGTGAGACGTACCTTGATGGCGAAGCGCTTCTCGCACAGATGGCAAGCGTAGGGCAACTCGCCGCTGTGGCTGCGCAGGTGGACGTCGAGGTCGAAGTGACGCGCGTACTTCTTGTCGCAATGCGGACACGGAATGTTCTTTTCGAGATGGAGCTTCATGTGGTTTTTGAGATGGGCCTTCAGCTTGTATTTGTTCCCGCAAATGCTGCACTCGTGACTGCGCTCCGACACATGTACGCTGCGCATGTGCTTCTTCAGCTCCTGCTGCGAGTGGAAGCACTTGGAGCAGGACTCGCACGAAATCTGCGTTTGGTCACTACGACGATGCTGATTATGATGTCGATGTTCGTGGGCCAAACGCAGACGGGAGTGGGCAAAGGTTTTCGCTATTAGTTGGGAGTTGGGAAGGCAACACCATGGGAGAAAAGTAAATTGTAAGCAGTACAGTCAACAGTAAATACAGTAAGTAGGACGAAGAACGAACGTTTTTGCTGTGATTTCTTGTACATTGAAACAAATATTTGTTCGGGATATATACAAAAGTTTATTATTATACAATAGAACAATGGCTCTTATACAACATCGACACAAGGCTCCTGCTCCGGCTGCAGGGTGCTGCCGGCCTCTTCGGGCTGAGCGCTCGGAACTGTGTCCAGCTCCTTGATTCGTATCGTCTTCCCTGTGTTTCGCTCGAAATTGGCCGTCAACTCGTCCTCGCTGGGCATTCGATTGTGCACACGCATGATGTGCAGGCGAAAGCTGTGGTCGGAGGGAGTAAATCGTCATTAGTAAGAGGAACCAGACCAACCACTGGTTGCAACTACCCACCGCTCTCGCTTGGAGAACTGCGCCTGCGGACACTTCTCGCACCGATACGGCATCCCGGTATGCTTGAACATGTGCATACGCAACTTGCCACGACTATTGTAGACCGCGTTGCACAGGTTGCACTTGTGCTTGATTCCCAAGTGCTTCTGCAGGTGGTATGTGAGTCGCACCTTGATGGCGAACCGCTTCTCGCACAGGTGGCACGCGAAGGGCAGCTCGCCGGTGTGGCTTCGCAGGTGGACCCGGAAGTCGGTTTGGCGGGCGTACCTTTTGTCGCAGTGTGGGCACGAGATGGTCTTGTTGGTGTGCAGCATCATGTGGTTACGTAGTTGCGACTTCTCTTTGAAGCCATTGCCGCACACGGAGCAAACGAACGCCCTCTCATTCGAGAGATGGACACGTTTCATGTGGTGGTCCTTGTCGTACGTGGTGTAGAATTTCGACTCACAGAAGTCACACTGATGGTTCCGCGAGCGCATCGGGTTGTGAACTTCCTCGTGTTTGCTGAGTTTAGCTTGGTTCGTAAAGGACTTCGCTGAGGTAAGAGGAACGGAAGTTGAAGACAGTTGGGTGGAAGTTTAGTGCTCAGTCCACAACAGTGAAAGTAAGATACGATTGTACAAACAAAACGAACGTTTTAGATACCAAACAATACGGGCACATTAAACAACCTGATACCTTTTCAAAAGTAATGGTTGAATGTGCCGTCCAGCTGAGGTTTCATAGACTAATTTTATTGCGGTTTATTTAACAAAAATTCAAAACGCCTACGTTACTTAATACTCAATCTTGAACAATTTCCTCTACCATGCTGAGCTCGTCTTCGTTCGACATGAACTCCTCCACCACCTCCTCCTCTTCGGTCTTCAAAACATATTGTTCCAATTCATCGATCGGTCGTATGCGAGTTGTTTTCCCTGTGTTGCGCTGGAACATTTCCACCAATGCTTCGTCGGTCATTGTAGTGTTGTGCACGCGCAGCAAATGGCGCTTGAAACTACAAGAAAACAATTCAAATTGAATCCGAACCCAGTAGACACGATCCAACTTCACACTTACACATCGCGATTGGCAAAGCCGTGATCGCACATCTCACAACGATACGGCATGCCCGTGTGCTTGTAGGAGTGCGATTTGAGTTTCTGTTTGGAATTAAACTCTGCACCACACTCCTTACAACGATGCTTCACACCCATGTGCTTTTGTAAATGATAGGTGAGACGAACCTTTATTGCGAATCGTTTGTCGCACAAATGGCAGGCGTAAGGCAATTCCCCAGTGTGGCTACGCAGATGCACATTCAAATCGAATTGTCGCGCATATTTCTTATCGCAATGCGGACAAGGAATATTTTTTTCTAGATGTAACTTCATATGATTCACTAGTTGGTTCTTCAGCTTAAAAGCATTTCCGCAGATGGGACAGACATGATCGCGTTCCTTATGCGCCTGCTTCCGGTGCTGCTCCAAGTGTTGTATAGTTGCATAGTTACGCTCGCAATCCACACATTGATATATAATTCCAGAAGCCTCACTCTGGTGCAGTTTTTCATGATGAGCCAGAGTCTTTTGGTTCTTGCATTCGCGCGCTAATTTGTTAAAGTGGAAGGGACGGTATTGGTTTTAATGCAATTAACAATTTGTCAGTCAAATCAAAACGAACATCTTTTGTTTTTCTGATTATTCAAAATAGCGCTCGAAACCTTCGAAAATAAAATGATCAGTAGAGAATTTTTTAAATCATAGTAGAACAACATTTAATACTTACGCAAACAAAGTTATATAATTTGATTTTTTTTTCTTTCTCAACACTCATTTCAATAAAATTCCGAAACAAGGCTCACAATAACACAACTTTCTCCCCTTTCGTTTTTAAAATTTAATAAACAGATCTTTATATTGATCGAAATGCTCAGAAGAGCCACTTATGGAAACCAACAAAAAACGTTCGTTTTGCTTTAATATGGCAAGAAAAGGAAATTAAACTAAGTCGATGGTCTATTTTAAACCACATACAACATAGTTTTGAATAATATGATATAAAAAAACTTACGACAATATGCACAAAGGAATTTGGCAGTGCCTTCCGCCGCTTCCTTCTCCTTTCGTTCGTGAGTCATAATGTGTTTCTCGAAGTTCTTTTTCAACAATTTTTTCTTACAAATATCACATTGTACCATTGTTTCAAGGTTCTCAGCGATGCGCTTCTCATACTCTGCTTGATGCATTGAACGCATGTGACTCCGAAGATTATTCGCTGTGAAGAATCGTTTATCACAAACAGTACACACATGAGGACGTTCATTATTATGCATGTTTTGATGATCTTTCAGCAGGGCCTCGGTACGATAATACCGAAAGCATTCTTCACACTGCCAGGGAGTAACTTTATTTTCATCGCATGGCCGGCCAACTGTATGCAAATGTCGCCGATGTTCAATGGGATGATGAAGACGAAGATGCTCAACCAAGCGAACCTTTGTCAGTGGAGGATGCGTACAAAAAGGGCATTGTATGGGCGTTGTATTATTAGGAGGATGTATAAGTGACATATGCTGAGCGAGTATTTCCTTAGATTTAAACGTTTTTGAACACTTCGTGCAGCTTTCTAATACTATGTAAAATAAAACCATTAGCAAAATTTGCTGATGATTCAAAACTGTACTTACTTTTATGTTCTGTTCGACGGTGCTCCAGTAGCAAGGTTGAAAGGCGAAAAACCTTATCACAAAGATCACAAGAAAAGCATTTCTGGACTGTTTTCGTAGCGTGCCGAATGGTTGCATGTCTCTCTAGAGCCAATTTACAACGAAACGCACTCTTACACTGCGTGCATTTGTAGGGTTTTACATTTCTGTGCATGTTCATATGACCTTCGTAGGAGACATCCCCACGCAGTACTTTCTTGCATTCAATGCATTTCCATCTAGATCCCTGCGGAGCCAACTGACTAGAGTTCGAACTATCCTCTGTGCAAACGTTTATATCAGCCTCATTGTACTCAATTAAGTACTCATCATCAACTTCATCTTCCGGATACGATTCTTGCACTTCTTCTTTAACCGCATTTGCTTTGTTCCGCTGTTTCGTTGCATTGCGTCTTGTGTTGTGACGTTGGAGTTCCACCACAATTTCCTCAACTTGTGATTTTTCCTCAAGATATTCATGCTCCATTGATGATTCATCTTGTGATTGCTCCTCCATATCTGTTATCTGCAAGTCAAATTCGTTAGAGAAATTTTAACTCCACAATTACATAAAAACCTTCACCTCTCGATACTCCTCTTCATTCACAACTTCCATTTGCGAGTCTTCTTCATTCAGTTCCATAATCTCTTCATCCACCTCAGTTTCTTCACCGCCCACATACTCAAATCGCTCCATTTCTTGGGAGTTTTCACTGGCCGTTTCCTTATGCCTCTCCAAGCTCTCGCGTAGTACGGCATCCGCCTGTCGGGCGACTTGTACGAACTCAAAGGCGACCTGCAAATCATGTGAGCAGCCCGTACAAATAGTCACCGGCAGATCGTCCGTGCTGCTGGCTTTCAAGTTGGTGCATATGTTGAAGCACTCCAAGTAAGTATATTCACCCGACATAGAAGACTCCATGTCGATATACTCGGCAGAATTTGTGCTAAGGCACGAGCGACACTGTACGGTGACGTCGTAATCTTCCATTACCGCAACAGGTTCTATCTTACTAACTATTACTTTATAAATTATTAATTATTTGTTGGAGAAATATTTGAATTTATTTATTTATATTCACTTTTTAAGCAGCGCGTTCAACTGCACCCGAAGACAAGCGAAAATTAACAATGGCGGCGTTCACGTGGCGTGGCTCTACCCTTGAGGTGAGTTTAATTTGTATGTGGTTGATTTCTTGCTACGTGGTGAGATATACATTATATGATTGTTCAATTCTTCAATTGTTACAAAAAATGCCTATGATTAAATATGAAGTTTGCTTTTAAATTCATCATTAGTTCATAACAATTCATTCATATTATTATAGTATGTTCATCAATATCCGTCGGAGGTATGTTCAAAGAAAATTAATTCGTATGAATTTCACCACACAACAAATAGTTCTTATTCCGCTGGGCCGACTCTCCTCTGCACGGTTGGGTTTGATTTCTTTTCTGACCCATTTCTTACAAACACGGCTTACAATGCGGCTCGAACGCTGACACGACGTTAATTGTAAGATAAGAAGAAACTGCTTAGACTAGGCGCAGCAAAGTGCACGAATGCAACGTTCAATTAACTAAAATTGATAATTTCCAGTTCGCGATAATCGGAAATATAATTCAAACGTGACGCGAGTGATACCGGAGGCCAGAAGTTAACAAACTGCGGAGGCGATTGAGCAGCTTCCAGAAATAAAAATAAATAAAGCAATTGACGATTCGGTCGGACGAGGCAAGTGAGGTGTGACAGAAAGAATCGGGCAAAAGAGAAAGTGGCACAAATTTGAATTCTTCATTTCCCTTTGTGACAAAGTGTTGGTAAGTTGTGTTTCTGGCATCCAGTGAATTTGCATTACCACTCAGTATTCAGTGATTTTCATCATGTCGAAAGACTCCAAAATGTCGAATGGAAAATCTTCCAAGGATGTCAATGCATTGCCGCCGCAGAAATCCGTCATTACCGCCTACATCCTGTGGCTGTTCGGCGGCCTCTTTGGCTTGCATCACCTCTACCTGCGCCGTGATCGCCACGCCTTCATCTGGTGGTGCACTCTGGGTGGCTACTTTGGAATCGGCTGGTTTGGCGAAATCTTCATGATTCCCGAGTATGTGCGCGATGCCAACGAAGACCCTCGCTTCATCGAGCGATTTGTGGAGCAACTGAAAATGAACAGGAAGCCGCCGTACTCTGGAAAACGTTTCATTGGTCAAGTGATGATTGGCTACCTCTTCGGTCAACTCATCCAAATGGCCATTCCACAGGCGATATTCGGTGGTATCGACTGGACTTTCTTACATTGGCTGATTCCGGTGTTCATTGCACTTGGCGTATGGACGGTGGGAAACATTGGACGCGAGCGTGGGGTTCTTTGGCAGTGCCTCGTCGGCGCAGTAATTGTATATCCCGTGCGCTACTTCATCTACGACGAAACGTACACACTGCTCATCACAGCCGTAATCTCGGCATTTGTTTTCGACACCTTCTCTAAGCAGTGGCTGCGAACGCCGCCTGCCAGAAAGGCCGTCGGCGAACGTGCACTTAAATTTACTGGTGCTCTGCTCATATATTTCTCGCTGTGGGGCTGTTTCATCTACTTCAACGGCACCATTTCCGACGAAGAGGGCGGTGAAGTGCCCATCCACGAAGCCCTGCAGAACTTCTTGGCGTCCGCCTGGTGGACGGATCTGAAGCAGGCACTGAAGGACACCTATCAGTACGGACAGCACCACGGCTGGTACGAGACGTGGAAAGAAATATTCGAAAGTATGGACGTGGATGGTGAGCGCAACTCGTACAAGGTCTTGGGTGTGAGCGCAACCGCCTCACAAGCCGAAATCACTGCAGCCTACCGCAAGCTCTCAAAGGAGTTCCATCCGGACAAGGTGAAGGACGAGTCTCAACGAGCGGCGGCACACCAGCGCTTCATCGAGATTCAACAGGCTTACAATGTGCTCAGTAAAATTAAGTCCAGTCGCAGACGCAAGAACAAACAATTCAATGAGGAAGCGATCGTCTTGTAAACGGGGAAGGGGTGGAGTATTTTTAAGTTTTACACGTGACTGAAGGCAGTTCCACATTACGCGTTCTTAGACAATAAAATGAAATGAGTGATAGAATCTGTGTGGAGCACAACCAACTCTATACACTATTATTGAACCAATGTTTGTAAGCAAATGTATGTCCGTTCTAAGCTTTACCAAGAGCAAATTTTTTCAATGCATCACAACAACGAACTTAACAAAGAAATTATTTTTATAGAGCGTTTATTTATACAACAAAACATATGACAATACATTCCAAATGTACCTTAAGTCATTCACTTCTATAGTTTAAGTTTCATGTCTCGAATTCAACCATCGATATATTATGCTGTTAAATAAAATACGTATTTTACTAAAAGCCTGTTTGTTTCTATTGCAAATGAATCGCGAACAGTAGAAAAACACATTGATTCAACTAAAACATGTTTATTAACTCTTCCATAGAACTAAAATGACTATGAACTAAAAATACGATGGATTTTACGTTCGATCACACGAACGCGATTACATATAGGTCTACTTACAAGCTACGAAATCAAAATGAATCAAATGGAACTAGAAGCAATAACATAGAAATAATAAAATATGATACAATGGAGAAAAGAAATAGGATTTGAGCAAAATAAGTAACATCAGCATAGCAATTAATAATGGATTAGTAAAGGAACGAAAGAAAGAAATAAAAAAGGCGAAAAACACGTTAAACATTAAAAGAGTCAAGAGGGAACTCGCTTAAGATTTAACATAATACTGAGCAAATTGGTTAAACTTTAAAGTATAGTATATAGTATTTTCTTCTTCTTCTTCTTCTAATTGCTTGTGATTAATTTACTATTTTTACTACTTCTCCGTCTCTCTCTCAGTTAATTATTTTAACATAAAATACAAATCGAAACTTATGGAAACACTTTTGCAACAACTTGCGGACTCATTGTTTAGCTTTAAACTCTATACTCCTTATGTACAACTCCGCTCTCGCTCTCGCTCTCGCTCTCTCTGTCCTTCGACAGCGGAACAAACAAGAATCTTCTATGGGTTTAATGGATAGTTTTTTGTTTTTTAAGAAACAACACAACATCGGTTGGACAGCTAGAATTGAAATCCTTCTACGGACAGAAGGAAATGTTGGACGTCCTCCTACATGGTGGTCGTGGCGTCTCGACGCACTTCTGGGCTCAGAAATGGGTCACCACGATGTCTTCTTCGAGATCATCAAGTTCGTCGTCGGTCTCCTCGACCTCGGGAGTGCTCTGGGCAGCTGCGGCGGCGGCGGCAGCGGCGGCCTCCTTCTCCTTGTCGGCAGCCTCTCGGGCCTCCTGCTTCTTCATCTTGCGTGCCTGCAAAACGCACAAACGAGGTCAATAACAGCGGGGACAACGCCGGCTGGCTCGACTCGACTCACCTTTCTCCTGTGCAGGATCTCGACGATCACGTAGCCGACGCAGCCGAGGCCCAGGACGGCCAGCAGGATGTAGAGCTTCATGCGCGCGCAGAGGGTCGTGGCGTAGGCGTAGGCGATGACGAAGCCGGCCGACTCCCAGAGACGGTAGTTGGAGAAGGCGGCCTCCTTGTTGCGCCTGAAGAGCAGCCCGTACAGGCCGTTGATCTGGGTCTGCCAGACGGCGTCGCCGACGCCCCACAGGCCGGACATGGCGTAGAAGATGAGCGGGTTCGAGGGGTTCGGGCGCCAGAAGAGCATCACGGTGACGAGGGTGAAGTGGACGATGGCGCCGAGGATGATGATCGGCGTGCGGCCGATGTACTTCATCACCGAGCCGAACAGGATCGAGCAGATGGCGTTCACGACGCCAAAGCAGATCATGACGAAGCCGATCTGGTGGATGCCCAGAGCGCACGAGACGTAGGCCTGGGTGAAGTCGGCGCCGATGAAGGCCTGCTCCATGCCGATGAAGATGGTGATGGGGATCAGCAGCTGTTGGTTGGGCTTCTTCATTTGCCGGAAGGTGGCCGAGAGCAGCTCCATGCCCGACAGTTCCTGGGCCGACTGCGAGCCCTTGCGCTTCTCGCCGTACCGCTTGAGGGGGTCGAGGAAGAAGGCGATGATGGTGACGGCCGCAATGATGCAGGACAAGTAGATCATCGTGATCTCGAAGATCTCGTGGTCCGGCGGGCGCTCCAGGGTGGTGCCGCCGAGCACGCAGAAGTTGGCGCCGCAGTACTGGAGGTCGTCGTCCGAGATGGTCGTGTTGCTGCTGGTGCCGCTGCTGCCGTGGGTCCCGCTGGACAGAACTGAAACAAGTCAAACAAATGAAATCCTTTCCAGTCATTGGGACTCCGACTCCGGCCCACTCACCCAAGCTCGAGATGAGGTTGCCCCAGAGCTCAGCGGTCTGCCAGGCGAGGAAGAAGAAGCCGAAGAAGCGCAC
The DNA here is from genome assembly GCA_947389925.1 of Coelopa pilipes. Lineage (NCBI taxonomy): Eukaryota > Metazoa > Arthropoda > Insecta > Diptera > Coelopidae > Coelopa > Coelopa pilipes. Next base: position 31,614,889 of record OX376700.1, on the reverse strand, counting down.
GATGATGGCGTCCACGGCCTGCTCGGTGATCTTGGCGTACACCTGGCCGACCTGCGTCAGGTAGGTGGCCTTCGAGGCCCACATGGGGGCGGCGCCCAGACCGACGAGGATGCCAGCTGGCACCAAGGTGTAGAACCTAAACGGACGAAGCAAACGGGTCAGTGGTAATTGATCGGTGGCGATCGGGTTGGACGTACTTGGGGAACAGCTGGAAGGCAATGTAGGGGGCGTAGCAGAGCATGCTGAAGACCAGGGTCCACTTGACGGTCAGCTTGCGGATGATCAGCGTGGGCAGGAAGATGCAGGACACGACCAGGGCCGCGTAGATGGCGCTGAGCGAGACCGTGCCGAGGCCGTCTGTCGCATTGATCGACGACTGGAGGTTGGCGGTGCCCTGGAGCGGTGGAAACGGAAACGGACGGGTTAGAGAGAGATGGCGAGAGTTGCAAGAGAGATGGGACTCACCTGGAAGGCTGTGAACTGGATCATGAAGGACAGCGAGATGATGCCGATGTTCTTGAGGATGCGCCATTTCTCCTCCGGGTTCAGGATGACCTTCTCGCGCAGGGAGGCCGTGTCTGGCTCGAAGCCCACTTTCGGCTGCAAAACGACAAAAGAGCAATGGAAATTTATTACAACTATGCTTGTGACGCATGACGGGTTGATGACGATGTGATGAAGTATCGGAATTGTTTTGAATTATTTATGATCCACTACTACTTTCCTGCGAAAGCCGGTAAAAGTTTCGTTTCTTTGTCAGCTCCATAAAACAGAAATCAAAATGTGAAAAAACAAAAATCCACAAAAAAACCAACAAATATATAAACACAAAGGAGAGAGAGAGAGAGAGAGAGAGAGAAAAAAAAATAAACAAAATTTATCGCCAATGAAATAGTCGTAAAAAATTGATAAGAGACTTCCATTAACGTACAACGGCTTGCGCCACCTGATTTGTGCATATTTTAGAGATGTCCAAACCGAGGCGAATCTGGTCCAAGCCATGCTTTTAGCCAGAGTCTGCGCCCTACGACAGAGCCAAGTGCGCGATGTGGGCTAGATCTTAGTAGGAAGGGGTTCAAAGGAGTTCGGAGCAACATGGATAAGTTCGAAGGAGCTGGGAAGAGTTGGTTGGGACTGGGAAGAGTTCGAAGGTCCTCAGACGGGTTCGGAAGAGTTCGAAGAAGCTCGGACAGTTCGATGGTGGTCGGAGTTTGAAGTTTGAACTCAAAGGTGTTCGAAGGAGGATTTCGGAAAAGTTCGGTAGGGCTCGAAGAAGCTCGGTGAAGGAGTTCAGAGGAGCTCCGAGAAGGTTCCCCCATTCCGGACTCCCCGTTAGTCACGTATGCCAGGCAGTTCTTCATCATCGTCACCACCATATCGCCATATCGTTCAATGGATGCTGATTATGCGAATTTTATGGAAATTATCGGTGAGGCAGGGGGCAAAACATCCAACAATCAACAATCAAGAGGAAGAAAAAAACGTAAACAGATCCGATAAAAGCAACGAACTTTTAGAAGGCGAAGCCAGAATTAAAAACAATAAACTGGTACCGAAAACAATCGGATATCGGAGTTTGTCGACGACATGGTACAGTGGGACAGAAGACTCGATTGCCCGCAGAGAGAGAGAGAGAGAGAGAGAGGGACGGTTGAGCGCCGTTGCTGCAGGAGCGAAATCAATCGCAATTCAATTCAATTCGCTTCGACTCCGGCTTCCATCGTGCGAACGACGGGAAAAAACTTGAACAAACAAGCGTGTGTTTGAGTGGGTGTGTGAGAAAAGAAAAGCGCGCGACTCGCGAATCCCGGTGACGCGCGAGCTGGAGGGGGACAGAGCGGCTGGGACGAGCTGGGTAGGTGCGAGCGAGACCGACCGGCCAATCTTGGTAAACTGCATTTGGGCTTCCGTTTCCACCCCCACCCCTCCTTCGCCACCCGCTCCCGGCGTGGGCGACACTCGTTGGCGGAAGGCAAACATTTCGTATTCAAATACTGTGTTAGTGTGTGTGTGTGTGTGTGTGTTTGTTTGCACAGGTTGTTTCTGTGTTCGCTGTTCTTGTTTCTGCTGCTGCTTGCTGATGCTGTGTTGCCGTTGCGGTTCTGGTTGTGCTTTTGCTTGTAGTGGTTGTTGTTGTTTTGATCAATCATAATACTTAATTGTTTGCGCGGCTGAAAATACAACAACAGCTGATAACAGCAGCGCGAAATGACGAACGGACCGGCGGACGGACGGAGCGGATGGAGCTCGTTGGGTCCGGGCGGGTGGCGAATGACGTCGCTCGCTAATTGCGAATTTATCGCCGTGATAAAACTCGCGTTTTATTCGCAGGCGATCGATGGAACTTTCTATGCAAGCGCCGCACAGTGGGCCGGAAATTTCCATGCAAATATTAAAAAAATAATGCACCGACGAAATTATGTAGGACAAAATAAATATTGGATGCGAAATGAAACAATATTAATTGCAGAGATTGATTCACGAGGATGAACGAGTTTCTTAGGAATTTCTTTTTTCAATTTTTGACAAATGAAAAATTACAATTTTTAACAAGAAAAAGTTGGCGACTTCCACTTTCGTTCCACTGTGTGCCATCACGTGACACCCGGGGCAACTGGACGGACTGACGGACGGACGGACCGCGGAACCCGAATCGCCTGGAGGAGAAGGCGAGGAGTGGGTGTGGGAGCGGAGGGAGTGGCGTTGGAAACAGGTATTAGAATCCGAGTCTCGCTCCGCGGGGGCGAGCGAGACGGCACACCTTCGGGCTGACACGACGACCCCCGAGCGCCGCCCGATTTCCATGTTGTCACCGCAGCCGAAGCGCCTGGGGCGAGGGCTAAACATATGGCGACGACGATCTCGTGCGGCGATCAGATCACGTGAAGACCGGGTGGCGAATGGCAGGCCGTGGATCGGGGACGAGCAGCGCGATTTATGACAAAGTCTTCGTGGCGGGCGGCCGGGGGGTCGGTCCGTCGCCCGTCGCCCATCGCCCGTCGGCGGACTCACCGCGGGGCCGAGGTGAGCGGGCCAGCGAAGTCGTGGCTCATGCACAGCCCAACGAACGCCACGGCAGTCGGAGCCCGGCTCGCGGATTTTGGTTTTTTCTGGTTTGCGCCGGTTTTGTCAATGATCATTTCGTTTAGTTGTTGTTGTCTTCGCCGTCGTGTCGATTCGTGCCATGCACGCACACTCGGACGCACATGCCGACATAATCGTATGCATGTGCGATGCTTATTGTGTCGCTTCCAGTGTGTGCGTGAGTGTGTGTGTGTGCGTGTGTGTGTGTGTGTGTGTGTGAAGAGATCCACGACGACGCCGGCCATCGGCAGCCGCTGCAGCCGAGTCGCAATTGTGGCCCAGCGATTTGGCTGAGTCGGCGCGTGCATGACGAAAATTTGTAAAACGCTTGTAAAAGAAATAATCGATGTGTTCGGAAAATACCGCAGTAATAAGTGGAAACAAACAAAACACAAAAACCCAACAACCGACCAACTTCAAGGTGTTTGTTGCTGCACCTGTTGTTGTTGTTGTTTTTGTTGTTGCTGCTGCTGTGGCGCTTTTTTCTGCAAGTGGTGGGATTTAATGGAAAAATTACCACCATTGCTACTGCAGTAGTTGGCTGCAGTTGTTGTTGGTTTTTGTTAGTTTTTGTTAATATTTTTCTCGTCGTTGTTGTTGGTTTCAATTATTAATTAAGCAATTGCTGCTGGTGCTGTTGGCCAACAATCGTTCTCAGGAGCCCGGCGAGGGCGACTGCAGCGGAAAGGTGACCTCGAAGGAACCTCCGTCACCTTCGACTCGTGGAGTCTTCGGTGGAGCCGAACAACGTTTCCAGCACATCCCCGACTGTCAACAAACCCGCTCGCTCCCTCCTTCCGTTGTCCAGAACCCAGGCGTCGTCCGTTGACTCAACGAGAAATGCGATAAAAAAAGCGACCGCAACCGCAAGAACAACAACAACGAGCTCGTGCTCGTGCGCCCCGATAGACTTCGGGGAGACAGGCGGAGAGCAACAACAACAAGAACAACAGCTGTCGATATTGTTCTCACGCACACGGCGTCACAACAACCGACGACGGCGACCACGTTGACGTTGACGTCGAGGCTTCGGCGAGCTTTTGTGGGCTCTCGATTGGCCGAGTGATCGAATTGAATGGACACGACCGAACCGGAGCTTTCCATGTCAATGATCATAATCTACGCCTGTCAAGTGCGGCGATTTGTCATCATCGCCGACAAACGGCCGCCGAGTGCGAGAGACATGAAGGACAGGCGAGCGAGAGAGAGTGAGAGAGAGATGAGGAAATGCACCTGTTCCCGGGGAGGGTAATGGAAATGGGAGAGGGAAGGGGAAATGGAAATGGGCAAGGGAATTCAAAGTGGAAATGGGAAAGGGGAATATGTAAGTGAAATGGAAGTGGGAAGGGGTAATTTGTAAGGGAAGGAGAACTGGGAACTGGAAACTAGAAATGGAAATGGAAATGGAAATGGAAATGGACAAAGGAACTGGATATGGAAGTGGAAATGGCAAAGGCAAATGGAATCAAAAACACTTCCCGTATGGGAAGTAATAACGAATGAAGAATAGGCACAAACGAACCACACGAACGGTCGTCAAGTCGAGCAATTCGCCATTAATCTCGGAGAATTCGCCGCTTGATTGAGGCAGTTATGGAGATATGGAAATCCAGTCGAACTGTCTCGAGGGACCCGCGCGACTGCGCGAACTGCGCTGAACCGATAATTGAAAGTACGATTGACAAGATCAACAAATCAACTCAGCTGCATTCGCGATTTGCGGACTTGGGCAATTGTGCGAGTGCGAGTGCGAGTGCGTGTTGCGAGTTGCGTGCGGAGCGCGTTCGAACCCGCCAATTGGCGAACTCGACTTCCACCCAAAGTCAGTGCTGTAACTGGCCGCTAAATGGCCAAATGTCCGTCCGTCCGTCCGTCCGTCCGTCTGTCTGCCGCTGAAATGCCTAAGCGCCAGAGCTCGTTCTATCGGTCGCAAATGTGGCCGGGCCGCATCGCGAACACGAAAGACGACTTTCGAATTCTGAACGCGAGCTCCAAGAACTTTCTACTCGCTGCCGATCGATCGGCGCAGACGGACAGACAGCTGATAGGGAGACAAACAGCCAGAGAGACTGGGACATATGTAGATGGCGCGATCGGAATAATTTGCGGAGATTTTCGCGGGATCTCGTTCCGACTTACCTTCACGGGTTCATCGTTTTCGAAGCCGGCGTTGTTGAAGCCAGTCATGTTGCTGAGTTTGTTGAGCTCTTGTTGTTGTTACTACTTGTTACTGTTGCTATTAGTGTTGTTAGTGTTGTTGTTGTTGTTGTTGGCTTCGAGTGGTTCTGCAATTGAGAAGGGAACAGAGAGTGAAAATCGCGAAATTCTGAATCATTCGAAGGCGCTGGACAAACAGCGATAAAAATAGTGCAATGATGATGGAATAAATAGTAATGGAAATAACAATATTGAATTTAAGTAATAAAGAAAATAATAATAATGGCAATGATAACAATAAAAAGAATATCAATGCCAATAATAATGACGAAAATAAATAATAATAATAACGATGGAAATAATAATAATAACGACACAAGTAATCATTGTAACTACAACAACCACATTGAGGGAGGATTCCGTAAGAAATTTCGCTTCATTACGAAATTACGTGCACGTTTCTGTGATTGGCGACGAGACCAAACTGAAAAAATGTTAATCATTACGATAATGCCAATATATCAACAATTACAATCGCAACAATCCCAATAACAACAACTACAACAACAATAAGAACAACATCAACTACAATTACAACAACAAGAGATTCTCCCCATATGGTTGACGAAAATGCATTTTTCATTATCAACTTCTCATTCACCTTTCATTCCCTTCTTATTCTATGGTTGTTGTTGTTTTTATCGTGACTGGGGAAAAGGGATGGAAATTGAATTGAAATTGTTGTTGTTGTTGCAGTTGAGGTTGTTCAGTGACAACAATGGGGATACTGACAATAACGGCGTCCGTTCCATTGCTGTTGTTGTTGCTGCCGTCGTCAGGGACGGTCAATCGTGAAGCCATCGACTTGGCTCGCATTGTTCGCTGGTCTCGTCTCGTCGCTCGTCTCGCTCGACAGGCTGGAGCAGCCGCTTCCGACTTCCAATTTCCAGGTTCCAACAGCAGCCGCCCCCGCCCCCGCCCCTGGATCAGGTGGCCGTTGGAGATCCCGAGGAGTTCGTCGCGTGTTTTTGCGGTCTCTACGACAATCGTCGCGGCCGTCCGCGAGAGTTCGACCCCTCACATACATAGATCATCGCGCAGCAACAACACATAATTACGTCGTCCACTAATTGATTCCCATAATTCATTCGGGTGGTTAATTCGCTATAAATAGCCAAATGGTCGAAGCCGAAACTCATGCATATTCCAGAGGAGATTCGTGTAGATTTGCAGATTGGGATATTTGGAGATTCAGAGATTAGGAGACTCGTGTAGATTTGGAGATCCAGAGATTGGAAGATTTGGAGATTCCGAGACTCGAAAAATCAGAGACTCGATTCCATTGTCCAATTAATTTTCCCGACTCCAAAGCCCGGGTCGCAGACTAAACGCCAGACGAGCGTGAAATTGACCAAGAACCTCTTCGAATTTTTCTCGTCAGCTCGACAAAAAAATTAATAATAATAAAATAAATATTGCAATTACCGAAAATATTCGCAAAAAAAACATCCGTCACGAATGTCGCCGGCTCGATTTCGTGTCTTTTTCGCCAACAACGAATTAATTATTTCATTATACGCAATTACATTCTAATTCGGTTGCGAAGCTTTTCAATTTTCGACCACAATTAAATGGCTCTAATCGTGCCCAATTGGCGTTTTACTCGCTCCACGGAGTTGGGGTTGTTTTTCAATATTTGTGGAATATTTTGAATGGAAGATTTGGAGATTTGGATTTTGAAAACAAAAGTGATGCGCGAAAGAGAAGGCAACAGCTGTCGGGCTGCGGGCGAAGTCGAATTTCGAAAACTTGTTTCGGTCAGAGGAACCGGAAACGGTGGGCGAGGGAGTCAAAGGGAGAGAGCGAGAGCGTTCAAGATTGACAGAGGTGGAGTGAGGGGTATGTTCAGTATTAGTTCGAATGGCCAATAGAGATTAATTGGTTATCGCCGTCGAAGTACTCGAAATCTGCGAAATTTTTATTTTCTTTATTTAATTCTAGGAGTTTTTCGTTTGATTGACGAACAATTCAATAATCGAATAATCCGAGGAATTCGATAACGATTCTCTCAACGAACGAGTACCTTCGATACCGAATCGTGTGTATAGAAATAACTCCAAGTGGAAAAAACATCGAAACATGAAAAGATGATAATCGCAACATGGACAACAACAACAACATCAGGAACAACAACAACAACATCAGGAACAACACCAACGAAACAGGGAACAAAACCAACAACATCGAGAACGACAACTCGAAAACAATAATAGAATCTAATCAAGTGCTCATTTTAACGCTTTTCCCCAAATCGATTGCGATCTCGGCAATCGGTCGACAATTATAGCAAGTTATTTTCGCACCCCCCTCCTCTTTCTCCATGCTGCTGCCCACCTCACCTCTTTCACCTCCCCTACTTCACCTCACCTCGCCACCATATGTGCATCCACAGGAGATTTCGCAATAATTGGCAATTAATTGCTTGAGAATATCGTGATATTCGGGGGGACAGGCGGGGAGAGCGGAAGCCCTGGACGGAGAGGGAGTGAGAGAGAGAGAGAGAGGGAGAGGGAGAAAGAGCGTATGTGTGCACGTGACTCCTCCGACTTGGCCGTTGCGATGACGTCGATGTCAGGTGAAGGTGTCGCTGAAAATGGCGCTTAAATTGATGTTGTCTCAGTGTTGTTATTGTTGTTATATTGTTGTTGTCTCAATTTGTCAATAGCCTCAATTGCGATTTTCTCAATATTTTTTTGTCTCACTACTTCTGTTATTTAAAAATTGCCATCGTCTATAAGTTGTTGTTGCCCGACTGAAGTTGACGTTGTTGTTGTGGCCGAATCGATTCGATTATCGAGGCGGCCACGCTTTGAACTAATCGCAAGGATTTTCCGTTTCTCTCCACACCGCAATCGCGTTAGAGTTCGAACAAAAATAGCTTCAGGAATATTTTCAGTTCTTTCCAATATCTCCGATTATTTCCCGCTCATGCCACGAGTAGGATCGAGTGATATCCAGACATGTCCGTCTGGTCTCGTCTGGGTCACCGATAAACACCCGAAGGTAGATTGTGCTGTAATTTCTGTTTCTAGTGTTAATAAAACGCTTTCATTTAATTAGTTGCGGTGAAATTGGCACAAATAATCGAGGCAAACTAAATAATTGCCTGATATTGATATTGGAGGCGATGGCACGCGATTGACGAGGCGCCAGAACCGGTCGAATCAGCCACGGGAAACCAATTATGTGACCACTTCCGGTCCCAGCGACTGAACTGTTTTCATAAATTCAGCTACAAGTGAATTAAGTTTTTTTTTTTGTTTTTTTGCTTCTGTCACAGTTTCCGATATTCTATATATTTTCCCGTTTCGATTCAGAAATCTGTTTCGAATTCAGATTTAGTATCGATTACAATTTTCGATATTATTTCGATTTTTGATGTTCATTCCATTTTTGATTCTATTCCAATTTTCGATAATATTCAGATTATTCGATTTTGGATCCTTTTCCGATTTTCGACTGATTTGCATCGATTCCCATCCCACAATTCGAAGATCCTTCGAACAATATATGAAATTTTCCTCCCTCCTTTCGCACCCCCGCTTCTTTGACCGCTCGACTTCGGCGATGGCCGTCGTTGGCAAGTCGTTGGTTTCTGGCCAGGATCATCCACAAATTTCACCTCTTGTCCCACATTCGCTTCCCACCACCAGTTAACGCTAAGGAGGACCAGCGGAGGCCCGCAACTCACATTTCCTGCCGACTTCCGGAGTCCCTGCTGGCTCCGTGCTGACTTCCGGCTTCCGGAGCTCTTCTCGCAAGTGAAATTTCTAAATTTCCGGCGACTGGTCGAAGCTGGCGAACGGCGCGCGCTGGGCGCGACTGTGGGAGGCTCGAGATCCGACGCAGCGACTGCGACTGCGACTGCGACTGGCGACCGATGCACACATACGAAGCGACCGACTGCGTGTGTGTGGGTGTGTCTGCACCACGGTTCACGATCTTCTTCACTCGGGCACACGCGGGACGGGGCGACTGCGGGCGGAGGCGACGACGGCGAAGAGGGAGGCGAAGGCGGAAAAAACTCTCACTCGCTGCGATCGGCTGCCTGGTCAGAAGCACAATGCCCAGAAACGGCGACATTGCGCGAATTTTAAACAGAATCAAAGCCGTGATTTCTCGTAGATATCGGCCAACAACAACAACAACAACAACAACAACAAATGCAACCACAACATTCGAGCCACTTCCCAAAGTAAAGGAGAAGCAGACGCTGGCCGTTCGCCGCTCGTCCCATTCGGCTGGAGTGGAAGCCGAGCACTCGAGATACGGCCTCGGCTCCGCGGCTCCAAGGGTTCGGGCGGCTCCGATAAGGGCCCGAGTGACCGACCGATCGTCGTCCAGCGAAATGGGAAATTTTCGGGATCGCCAGACGGACGGTCGAGGCTCGGCTGGAGCTCGCCGGAGGAAAACCCCGAAAATTGCTCCACCACTGAGATAAGATAGAGACGACGCAACCCGGCCCCTCCTCTTCCCATCGCCTCCCCCTCCCCCTCCTCTTCTTGCCCTCTTCCCGCCGTCCACGGCTCGTCTTCCGAGCGTCTCGTCGCGTCTGGTCTCGTCCGAACGAGTGCCGAGTGTCGGCCAATTGGCCATTGGCGGCGATAAGGCTAACGCGATTAGGCCCGGGGGAGCACCCCCCCTCCCCCCCCCCCCCTCTCCCTCGCCGCCCTGCCTGCCCCTCTCGAAGTCCATTCACAATTGGGCGGGCGGCCGAGAGATCGAGCGAGCGAGCGGCGATCGTGGCGAAATCACTGCCCAATCTGGGCAAATAAATCACAATTTATTAGTCAGACGATTTCGCGACGACGACGACGACGACAGCGACGCCGACGCAACAACAACAACAACGCGACACAGGTGCAGACCATATCGGGAGCCGAGCGGACGACGATCGACGACCGGCGGAGGGCGGCGGGCGACGGGAATTAAATAGCGATCAATTAAATAGCGATGTCCGAACCAGTTGTAATTGCCCAAGGGAGCTCGCCCGGACCGAGGACCGCGCTGGGGGCCGGCAGGGGTGCCGACGATAAGGGACAGTTTGGGTGACGGGGTGTCGGCGTAACCGATAAACGCCAGAGGTCGCCGGCGATTGCCTCAGGCTGGTCGCTTCCGGCTCGTGCCGAAGCGTGAACAGAGCGGGCTCCCGGATCCGCTTTGGAGCTTGGGAAACCTGGCCTGGCCCCTTCAGCCCTCGCCTTCTGAACCCCTCGTCGTTCGTCCCTTCAGTCGCTCGTCCTTCAGCCCTTCCTCGATTCACCATCCAACGCCGTTTCAGCTGCTCGTTCTTTCAACCCCTCGTCCGTCGACCCTTCAACCTTCCGTCCCTTCAGCCCTTCGTCCCTTCCTCCATCGCCTCATCCGTCTCTTCAACCGTTCCTGCGACCGTCCCTTCATCCGTTCCTCCATCGCTTCCCCCGTCTGTCCGTCCGCCTCGCCCGATGCCGAGTCCAAATCGAGGCGGATCGGGCCAAACTGAGGCCAGTCGCGACGAGTCGACCGGGCTGCGATTGGCATCTTATCAGAGGACGTGCTTCCTCCGCATCTGCCTAGGCCGGGGCTTCGCCTAATCGGCGGTAACGCGAGTGTCGACCCGAGCGATCGACCGCCGCCCCTCGGCCCCGGCCCCGGCCCCGTGTTGGGCCCTGATTTCGTTGTTGGTGTAAGCAAATCAGGGCGTTTGGTGTTTTCGTGTTTCCGCGCTCGAACAACGGGCTGGAGAATGAGAATTGATAATTTCTTGTTTTGTTGTTGTTGTGGTTGTTGGTTGATTTTGTTTTTTCCGTTCTTCTCGTCGCAATCGCAGTGAACTCGATTGATTGAAGAGCAGGCGAAACCGAATCCGAGTGTCGAGAGTCGGGTGCGAGTTTGTGATGGTGTGGTTGTTGTGTGTTGTTGTTGTTGCGTTTGGCTTTGTCGTTGCCCTCGTGCGTGTTCGCGAGTCCGGATCAAGTGGCGTCGATAACGACAGGAGCGTTTAATTAAAATTCGAAAAAACTCTTCGTCGATCACGTGCCAGAACCGTCGATCTCGTCTATTTTTAGAGCCTGACTGACTTAGTAGACATATTTAATGTATTTCCTGCAGCTCATGCCGGTGAAGCCCCCCAGATAACTGCGATCGCGAGGCGACTTCGAGTGCCTCGGACTCTCCGGGTCCCCGCTGCCCGGTGCCCCAATGGCCGGGTTTATTTTTAGTCGCAACGACTGCTATTTTTGGCCGTTGTCTGTTGGCCAATCGGCGAGATTGCGCCCGTTTTTAGCTCTTGCCGAAGCGATCGATCAATCGCTGCAGGTCGGTTCTTCCGACGGTGAATCAACAACAAGAGACAGGGAGAGAGAGAGAGAGCGGATCAATGTCTGGGGTCGAACGTCGTCGGTCGTCGGTCGGTGGCGGTCGCCAGGAGTCGGTCGTCGTTCGTCGTTGGTCGTTGGTTGGCGGTCGCGGGTCGCCGGGGCGAGGGACGAGGTCTCGACACCCCCGACGTCTCGCCCACGGCGTTGCCTCCACATGTCGCGGAAAACCGTTACGCCAGCGGAACCGTTATTAGCCGTGAATGGCGAGTCGTCGCGTTCCCGACTCCCACCGGCGAACAATGGACAATGGGAGGTCTGGACGGAGGGACGGATGGACGGATGGAGGGATGAACAGCAGGCGGACGAACTGACAGGTAGACAGACCGGCAGACCGACAGCCGGACGGACAGACAGCAATCTGTGGCGAGCCGAGCACCTGGACATGCGAAGCGCATGCAAATCAAACGCCATTGCACCGGGTCGAGAGCAAAGGCGAGGGCGAGGCCCAGAGCGAGAGCGAGAGCGAGGATCGGGGGCTGGAAGTCGGTTCTCGACGCGCACACACACATCTAACAGGCGATCTTCCGAAGGAACCTCGGCATCGTCAGCCTGTGGCTGTGTCTGTGTCTGTGTCTGTGTGTGTGAGCAGCGAGCTCTGAAATTACGATAATTCGTTTCGGAAGCACTCAGGGAAGCTCGCGACGACGACGGCGACCGCGACGGCGACACCGTTCAGTTGGCCGCCCACCCCGGCCCCCGCCCTCGTCATGGGAATGCGCCGAACAATGACAGGGAACGAGCCGCAGGTGGGGGGGGGCGGCCGAGGAATCGAGGCAAATTCGTGGGAAATTCGGAATGAAACCCGCGATCGAGATCGCGACCGAGTGAATAAATGAAATAATGACTGTGTTTTGTGCGGGTCTCGCGGGGTTCCGGGGTTGTTTGCCGGGCTAAAGGCTTCTAACAGCTGGCTAATGCCGTGCGGCTCGTCCCGCCCACCGGCCCCTGGGACCGCTCAGACACCCCCGACCCTCCTCCGTCCCTTGGCCCGCCCAACCCAGACCGTGTTTGCCAAGGTCGTGCCTCGCAATCGCACTTTTTTCTCGCCGTTTTCACTCGGCCGCCGGTTCAGCAACCTGTCGATCGATCCGTTGTTCGATTGCTCGATTGGCTCGATTTCAGCCCGATAACTCCGAGACCGAAACCGAGACCGAGAGCGAGACCTTCGTCAGCCGACTCCGATCGAAACCACTTCCGCACTGGTCGGCTCACGAACGGAAGTCCTTCGGTCGGGCGATCGTTCGTCGACCGTGTTCCCAGAGCGCCTCTGGCCAGGTCTGGAGGAACCGCTCCGGGGCCGGTCCGCGAGCCACGACCCCGGAGAGATCGCGACGGTCGTGTGCGAAGAGAGAAATCAAGCAAAAACCAGAACCCAGAAACCAGAAACTCGACGGATCCTCGCCCCATTTGTCAGCTGTCTCATTATGTAGGAATTCGCGGAGACTTCTTGGAGTCTCGCTGATTAATCGACGCCTCGTGCACGATCGATGGCGCTCGGCCGGTCGGTGGATGGACCGATGGATCGATGGATGACGGTGCTTCCGCCGCTCAGTTCTCTCGAACTGGACGCGACCGGCTTCAGCTCGACCGAGTGCTCGGGGTTTTTCGGGCCTTGCCGGTCGTCCGGGCGCCCCCAACCCCACCTCGTCGCCAACGTGACTCTCGGTTTTCCTCCCGCTCCTCCACCTCCTTGCACCGGTCTGCGGTTTACGGCCCCCAATAAAGTCCGCCTGATGACCTTATCGATCGATTGCCGACTAACGTCAGCGACCAACGGGCTTATCATGCAAATTCTTCCCCCCCTCTCCGAGTCGCCGCGTCTTTATTGGCCAGCACAAACCCCATAGCCCACCCCCACCCCACCCCCGGTCGCCGCGAGGCAGCCCATAAAAATCCCTCCGACTCGCCCGGCCAAATAGCGAAATAATAATAAATAAATCGCCCGGGCCGCGATTTATGAATCGGTCGATAGGATCGCGCGGTCGATCGATCGCTCGATCGCACGATCGGCCAGTGGCGAATTCCGCCGATTGGAATTCGTTTTTCTGCACATTAAGGCAGAGATTTGTCCTAATCCCGGGCCCTGGAGCACGATTTATGGCCGAGATAATCGGGGAATATCGGGGCCGATTAGATAGGAGGTGTGGATCGTAAACAATGGATTTGCCAGGGCGCCGATAACTTTCCTTTGTGCCAAAGTGCGAGGTGGTTTCTTCTGTTTTGGTCAATAAATGGAGCCGAGTTTTGGCCTACAAGGGTGGGTCGATCGCGGTTGCGGCTTGAGAGGGTCAGGAGAGCGAATTGACTGATGAAGTTGCAGCCGGAAATCAAAGAAATCACTTTGCTTACGACCGAAGTCGGTTGGGAAAACTCGCCAAATGGGAGAATATGGGAGAAGCCACGAGAAAAGGTTTGGAGAAAATCGCATGATTTGCATGAGTCAACCGGACCTGGCCTTGTCGAGACGACGACGACGACGACGACGTCGACTTCCTTTCGCAACGTGTTCGTGAAGCTCTGTTTGTGCTTGGGTTTGATAACGTTTCTGTTGTCACTCGCTCGGACGTCGCCACCGTCTTCGCCCCGAGCCACGCCCTCACCGCCCCCGCCCCCGGCCCCGCTCTCACGCCTGGCGATTTCGATTCGGCGACTGTCAACAAAGTGGCAACACTGCAGTGTTGTGCACATATTTGGACAATCCATTATTCATGCTGATCTGATCTGATCTGATCTATTTATTATCACGACGGCCGCCCTCGAGGCCGGCCCCTCTCGTCTCTTCTCCTTCTTCTCCTCCTCTCTCCCTCTTTCTCTTCATCTTCATCTTCATCTTCTCTCTTCATCTCATCTCTTGGCTCCATCTCTTTCCCGCACGCCTCCACCCCCTCGTGGGCCGATGGCGTTCGCGGTGCTTGTGGAAAGTTGTTGACAATCGCTTCTTGTTATCGGTGTTCCCGTTGTTGTTGTTGTTGTTGTTGTTCCTGTTGTTGTTGTTGTTGTTCTTGTTGTTGTTGTTGTTGTTCGTGTTGTTGGCATCATGTGAACGGTGTTGTTGATGGATCGTGAGTCACCGCGAAGGCAAACAGGGCGAACGGCGGCCGCTTTTCTGCGCAGTGACGTCCGGGGCGGCGCCAACTGCGGACTCCCCCCAGCTTCCTCCCTCTCCCCCCTCTCCCACTCACCCACTCCCCTCTCTTTATCACTCCGTCTCCTCTCTGTCCCTCTCCCCTCTCGCCCTCTGTCCCTCAGCCTTTTCCCTCTGCTGCGGCGCGTCGTCGTCGCCGGCGGCGAGTCCCGAACTTGATTGATTTCCATTTAATTGGCCGTGTCAAGTGACGACGACGACGACTGCGGCGGCGGCTGCCTTTCTTCTTCTTCTTCCCCATCGTCGCCCCCTCCCCGGCTCCATCGCCGCCCACTTGCGGAAGCCCTCGGACTCAAGTGGTCGCTTCCGGCCGGCCGCCGTTGTGGGAACCGCGACACCTCGCAGTCCGATCGCATTATCGCAGTCTCGGTCGATCGGTCGGTGGGTGGGGGTTTCAGAGGGGCCACCGCTGGAGCGATGGGAGGCGGCCCCAAGGGCTGCGACCCAATCACGACACGATCGCCGTCGCCCTCGTCGTTGTCGTTGACGCCGCCAACGCCGCCTGGGAACGGGACGCGAGCTCTGCGATTGACGGCCTTGCCCTGAGCCCCCCAATCCAGATAGGGCGGGCCGAGGACGAGGCCAGCAGGAGGTGGCCTCGGGGAGGGGAGGGAGAAGAGGTTGGGGGTTCGGGGGGGGGGGGGGGCGTCATCCAGAGCTTTGGCAAATACAGGCCGAGCCGCTGGTCGTTGGTGGTTTATCGCAATTTATCGCAGACTGCGACTGATTTTAATCCGAGCCAATAAATACGACCAGCTGCCGTCTGCAGGCGGCCCACACACACAGAGGAGAGGGAGACCACACACACCCATACACGCGCAGTCATGGAAACACACACACTGTGGTAAACAACCGAGCAATAGACACGAAGGCAAGACAAGCATTTGATTTGAGGCTCATAAAAACAACAAGAGCAAGCAAATAAAGCCAGAAGTCGGCCGGAAATGGCGTGAGCGAGAGGGGAGGGTGTGAGAGGGGGCAGACAAGGGGGAGGGTGGGGAAGGCAAATAGTGAAATCGGGCAATGTTTTCGCGAATTGTCGTCGTCGTCGTCGTCGCAGACAAGCGAGCGAGACGTCGGCGTGGAAGACCTCGGTGGCTTCCAGGAGGCTCCTCGGGTTTATCGCGACGGCCGCCGAGATCCACGGGCATAAATCACGGGAGGCCTTCACCCAGTTAACCGAAGTCTTGGCCTACTTCGGCTCTCGGTTCTTTGGCTCTTCCAGGCCGGACAACCGGGGCCCTGGGGCGAGTTTCCGCGGTTCGAGTTCGGGGGACAGAGTTTGGACATTTAAAGCAAAAATCTCGATCGATCGGCTGTGGAGACTTTCGGGCCATTCTGGCGACTGCTTGGTCGATTGCGATCGTCTCGGGACCGACGATCGTGGCCGAAATACATGTGATTAGGGCGGCCGTGAAGTGAAATTAAAAACCGACAAAAATTCTACGAAATTACCATAATTTGATCCCGGACCCCTCAGCATAGGGCTTTTCAATATTTTTCGATGCCGTTTCATTCTGCTTGATTTCGTTTATTTATCGTTGCGCTAGGGTGTTGTTGTCGTGTTGTTGGGCTTGTTTTTGTTGTTGTTGTCGCCATTGTGTTCTGTGACAACGATTTTCTTCGACAAAATAATAATTTGTAAATCGCATGTCTACAATTCATTCAACTAGAAATTCTTTGTTGAAGAACAATAACATCAAAAAATAGAGAAAATATTGTGAAAAAACTCTTCTCACACACGAGCAGATGACATGAGCAAATGATGGGCGTGGGTGGGCATGTGTGTGTGTGCGTGTGCGTGTGCGTGTGTGTTGGTGTTTGGTGCTGCCTGCAGTTAACAATTGTTTCCAATAATTGTTTGCATTAGAGCAACAACAGCAATATTTCCCGACGACACCGGGCACAACATGAAATTCAGAGCTGACATTGAACGATAAGAGCAGACGACGTGGCGCGGCATCCGGGCAGGGTCGAGGGCTCACCTCCAGCCGGCCCCGCCGCTCCGCCCGGCCCGGGGAGGGCACGTGATTTACAGCCCCGTAAACCCCGTGTTTGACGGGCCTGTCCGTTACACGGGGCCGCAATCGCGCCCTTACGGCGGCCAATTTCGGTTTACGGCCTCTGCTTCGGCTTCGGCTCCATCACTCCAGCCGCGACTTCCCTTCCTTGGACGAAGACATTCCAGAAATTCAGCTCAATTAGCTTCCAGAGATAAGAAACAGTTTGGCTTCGAACAGTTCAGAAACAATGTATGGAGCATTATTGGAATTGTGAAAAATGGAATAATAGGGATATTTGGGAAATTTTCCAGTCAGCTTCTGAAGATTGGAAGCATTTCTATAAAGTTGTTTTCAAGTTAGAATCAGCAGAAACTATTAAAAAATTACGATGAAATCATTGAAAAAGTGCGAAACAAATTAAATTAAAAAATAAATATTTTTGAAAGGTATTTCACAATAGAAAAAATTGTGGATTACATTTTCTCATTCTGAAATGTTAACGTTGGAAAACAGTTAATTTGAAGGGAAAATCATACGAAAAAATGTGAACAAGGAATTTATGTCAGTTATTTCGTGCTTCCTTGTTAAAAACCAGAAGGGTTTCAATTTTTATGATGATCATAGTTTATGAAAAATTATTGAATACAAATACGATGAAAATTGAAATTGATAATAATTTGTTTTACGGCCGAGGCAGAGCAGTGGCAGCTTTTTATAGGTCGTCACTACCAGAGCGGTTTTTGGCAAGCATCGGGGCGGTCGAGGGTCGGCGTCTCGACGGAATTCCTCCGCCATAAAGATAGCCGAAGAACACGGCCGACGACGCCGCGCCCTTCGCCCGTGCGAGACTCGACGCGACGCGACGAGACGAGTCTTATCGGCGGCCGCCGCAGGCGCCCAGCGACATCTGGCGGGCGGCCGCGCGGTGCGAAAGTTTCCACCGTTTATGAATTTATGGCCGATGATAATGCAGAAATCGGGACGGTTGCGAAAAGTGCGAAATTCGCGCGATCAAAAAACAAAATATTTCACAAAAACCAAAATATTTCAACAAAAAAAAATCAAAAAAAAAAAAAATTAATCGACAAAAATTTTTTTTATCAAAGCAAAATGAAAAATAAAAATACGAAAATGGTTTTTAAATCAAAACAAAATGACAAAAATTGCAAAAAAATGGCAAACTTAAATCTTTCCCCATATCGCTTAAAATTAACAATCGATGAAAATAAGAGAAAATAAATGAAATAAAAGGCAATTTTTAAAACTCACCAGTTGAACTTGAGAGGAACCTGCTCCGATTTATTGGTATTGTTGTTGTTATAATTATTCTTGTTGTTGTTATGCAAAGTCTCCGAGGGATTTATTTATATGAAGAACTTGATCTTGTTCTTCTTCCAGGAAGCGACGTCGCTTCCAGTTACGGAGGGCTCACGTTGGGCTTGCGTCGGGCTCGCGTTACGTTGCGTGGCGCTACGTCAGGTTACGTCGTCGACGTCGTCGTCGTCGTCGTCGGATGGCGCTTGGAACAGTTCTCGGTGCTGGCCGCTGGTGTCTTTCGCTCGGTGCTGGAGGGTTTTGGCTGGGACGCGTTTGGGGCGAATAATTTACATTTCCGTGGCGTGTGGGTGCGGGAAAGGACTGCGGATTTCATATAAAGCAAAAAAACACCAAAAGCTGTTCAGTGCGTTCCGGTGGCTGCGGCGGCCGAGACGGGCCGAGTCGGGGCCGGAGGAGGGGTGGAGGTGGACGAATGGACGAATGCCGAGTCCTGCTCGATTTCCAGGAGCCTGCGCGACTTGCCGTCGATCTCCGTCGTTTCAAATGTTTTTTATTTCAATCGCGTGACCGGTTGAAGGAAACTTTCTAAATTTTGTTCAATTTCGTGTTCAACTCAAATGGGTTTTTAATATTTTCCTGTAGAATCGTTTTTTGTACTCGTGTTTAAAATTATGTTTTTATTTTGAGGGATATGAAAATTTCGAGTTTTTATTGAAAATTCCGTTTTTATATTTACGAAGCACGAAAAAATGTGTGAAAAACAATTTTTAATATTTAATATTTTTAGCAATTCTTAATATTTCTGTTGCAATCTTTTTGTTTCAGAGAAATTTGTGATATTCTCGCTGGAGAGCAATTGTCGGTATTTTTGTTAAAGGTGATTTTTGACGTTGTTCTTGCAAATAGAGTGTTAGCAATTTTTGGCGAATATGAATGTGAATTTAACGGACACTCGCGGGTGGTTGGAGAGAAGCACGACCAACTCGAAAACACGCCGAATCGTTATTGAAACTGGGATCCGCATCCACCGACCGCCTAGAGTGAGTCGAGCGCCGTTCAGAAGATCTTTTCAGCCAACTTCGCCTCAACAGCAACAACAACGACGACTTCGCAGCAGCGGCAGCGGCAGCGAGCGCACGAGAGGGACAGACCCACAGAGAGAGCGAGAGCGAGAGTGAGCGGGTGGGCGAGAGAGAGAGCGAGCGACTTCTCCGAGAGCAGGCGACTCAGAGCAGGCCAGACCAGGGCTGGTGGATCGCGCAGAGCCCGACGTGTTTCGAGCCTCTTTTCGGCCAATGCGACTCCAGCCCGAGCTCGGGCCGTTTCAGCTCGGAAGTAGCCGAAACACCCGGCTCGGACACCACGCCACGCCAGCCCTGGTCGCGCCTCGATTTCGGCTCAAAACGCGATCCTGTTTCTTTCGCACGACTTCGCGCTCTCGGTTTCCATCTCCGTCTCGCTCTCGCTCTCGCTCCCTGCGCCGCGCCGCGCTCACCCGACTCGCTCTTACGACGCGCTCTTCGAGCTTCGAGCTTGCGCCGAAAGCTCGTGGTCGTCGCCGGCGCTCGCGTGGAGCGGAGGAGGCGAGCGGGCGGGCGGGATGAGTCGGGCGGCGATGGGCGGCCGATAAGAGTGATAACGATCTCCAGCCGTCGCTCCCACTCACTCGCACTCGCACTCGCCCTCACTCATCACTCGCTCTGCGCACTCGTCTCGACTGCGAGATCTTATCGCAGTCGTCGGAATGAATTCGAAGTTTCGATTTCGCGAAGTCACGGCTCTGGGATCCTCGACGTCCACCTCCACCTCCACTTCCACTGGCACCTCCTCCTCGCCCCGACCGGACCCGCCGACCCGACGCCCGAAGCTGGGCGGTTTCCGGTTTCTTACTTTGCGTATTGCCGATGCTCCTGGGACGAAACTTATCAGCGGATTGGGGCGGCCCTCGACGCGAGGTCGTATTTAAAGCCCTCGCGCTGTTGACTTTTCCAATTGAAGCCCTGCCACATGGGCTTCTTGCGGCTCTGCTGCTGCCGCTGCCGCTGCCGCTGCTTGCTCCGCTTCTTCAGCCACCCGGCCTGGTGTCGGATCTTTAAACATTTCGCACGATCCTATTAAATCGCTCCTACCCCCACCTCCCTCGCTCTCTCGCATGCAGATTATGTTTGGTCCCCACCTGCGTCAGAGAGAGGCGTCGTGGCGCTTGATTGCTAATTGATCTGATTGATTGTTGTTATTGTTGTTCTTGATCTCAGCGAAAAGTTCGCAACAACAACAAGAAATGTTCTTCCCCTCCACCCCCTCCCCGTCATGGCCGCATACATAATTGATGAGCTCAATTATCGTCCCGTCGCCAAAACTCCTTCCATGCGGTTTCCAGTCGTTTCCTTCGTTCCATTCGTCAACTACGTTCCCTTCGATCCATTTGCTAACCTTGTTCCCTTTGTTCCATTTGCCAACTACAATCCATTCGTTCCATTTGTCAACTTCATTTCCTTCGTTTCCTTAATTTCCAACATTCCCTTCGACCCCTTCGTTCCATTCGTTCCCTTCTCTTTATTAACCTCTTTCCCAGTATCGACATTCTCTCACAGTTTCCCGGGGAAACTGAGACGGATCCCAGCGACCATTCCTCAATCTCTCTCTCTCTCCCTCACAATTGTAATCACTCCCTCCGGTTCACCCAGTCATCCCGCTCAGTTGAAGTCATTTCGCGCCTGGACCCGTAAATCAAGGCGATTTGGAAAGTTCTCCGCCGGCTGAGCGGAATTTTTGGACTCATTCGCGCCGCCCGTGATCGTAAATAATCCGTCGCAATTATATCGTTATTTCGCGGATTTTCAATGGCTGCCGTTGACTCAAGTGTCGCGAGTTCTTACGCAAGCTCTGCGCGGCTCGCGATTTCCGATGGTTCATGGCTCTCGTTTTGGTGGCTTTGGACCTTCTTTCGGGAAATTTATGAGCGTTTTTCGATCGGTTCTTCCGCTGGTAAATCAAGCCGCGGGTCTGGGTCCGGGTCGGGGTCGGGGTCCGCGGGTTTCGCCTGCACTTCCAAATATCAGTGTTCACTGCACGATAACTTTTATGGCTTCCTCTTTGCAGAGAATTCTCGGGATTTCACTGGCTTTCGAAGGTTCTCCGAGGGGCAACAAATCAGGCAACGGGGCTCGAGGTTCAATGGCTCGGAGTGAGCGCCCAAAGGCTTCCCAATGGCTAGCCTGGGCTTCGAGTATTTGATCGTTTTCGCTGGGTCTGGCTAAAAGCAACAACAGCAATGACAACAACAACCCGAGAGGAAAATAAGCCAAGAGCAAACAACGCCATCCCGACGCCAGATTTCGCCGAGTTGGAGACGACGATCGTCAGTTGTAAATGCGTGATTGTTTTATTGTTGTTGATGAAGGTGTTGCGACTGCTGCTGCTGCTCTTGTTGTTGTTGCTGCTGCACAGTTTCGGCCATAAAGCATCTGAAATTTACAAGATCTCGGCGCTTATCGCGATCATTGCGCGAATTTCGCCTTGTAATGACTATTTGTCCCGGGGAAACAGCGAATATAAAATAAACAACTGACGACAGGAACAACAGCAACAACAAGAACAACCATAGCAACAATTAAAACAACCAGAATAAGAAGAAGAACAAATAGAGTAACAATCGTAACGAAGATAAACAGCTAAGGAAACAAATAAACAATGGCGCAGCAGAAGCGGATATTATAGTCCTTTCCTCCTGTCCTCTCCCTCTGCAAGTCTGTACCTTGCACCACCTCCCTCCCTCTCTCTCTCTCTCTTTCGCTCTCTTCCTCGTACTTGCATCCAACTGCATTCACCGATTGATTGATTTCCTCCTCTGATTAGTTGACTGTTGACTTTTCGACAGAATCAACAGCCGACCACGGCCGAGATGGAGCGCGGGCCGGACCGAGGGGAGCAGAGGGGGCGTCAGAGAGGGGGCAGACAGCGGGACAGAGGAGCGTAGAACATCGTACGTCAGGCGTTGATAGTGAGTTCAGCCGGCAGCCGTTGATTAAAAATGCGCGGCCCACAAAACTGACCGATTCCGGTTTGAATTGGCCAAAACCGGAGGCTTTCGCAGCAGGCGGCCGCTATCGCAATGCGGCGGAGTTTCGCGCCTCTCGCTCTTTGTCTCTCTATTAGCACTCTCTTTGTCTCGCTCCCTCTCCGTCTGTCGCGAGGAGCGATGACGAGTTGTGGCTTTGTGGTTGTCGCTGATGGCGGTTGCTGCACCGTGACTTGGGGCGACAGGTGTCCACAGACTCACCGAACATACAAACCCCCCTCCCACCCCTCTGTGACTGGTAGGGGGAGGGAGAGACGAAGCTTAAGTCGGGCCGCCGGACGAGTCCTTCGCTGTCTCCGAGGACGAGTGGGCCCGGTGGGGCCTTCGTCAAATCCAGTTGCAACCGGTCTGCGCTGGTCACGCGGGACAGAGAGAGATGATAGAGAGAGGGTGTGAGGGAGAAGGAATGAAGACGAGTTGTTGACAACAACAACAATGAGGCCTCGGTCACTCGCTGTCTATCGAAGGAAGTCGCGCGATAATCGCGGTTTTCATTTCAATTATGACAACAAATAATAGCAACAAAACCACCGTGCGCCAGTCACGTGCCCTCTATAACTGTTATTATCTATTATATTGCCATCGGTAGACCCAACAACAGCAACAACCACAACAACTTTAGTAATAATACCGTGGATAACGATCGGATTAATTGTATTGTATATCGCTGTCTATTGTTATATAACTTTCCTACCGATCGAATTTTCCAATCACAAGTCTTTAAAGTTATTTGTGCTGCTATTGTTGTTGTTGTAGTTTGTCGGAATAATTATTATTACTACTATTGTTGTTATTGTTGTCGTTGGGAGCCACTCATTCTGTTGTTGCTGGCTTCATGTTGATGTTATTGTTGTCCATTGTTGACGAAGCAGATTCGTTTTCTTGTTGTTGGTTGTTGGTCTTTGTTGGTTCGTCATGTTGTTGCTGTAGCATGGTTAGTATTCACCATAATACTAAAAAAAACAACAACCCATCGCCGAATACAACCCAATGCACGCCACCGGCCGTCGATGGTCAAGGACGTTTGTTGACCGGGCTCGAACCGCAGCCATTGTGCATGTTGGGGGCAGCGGGGAGCGGGGCTCGGAAGTCAATAAACGAAGACGCCTCAAGTATGCAGTTTTCGATCGATCGATCGATCAATCGTCGACGTTGGAGGCATTTTAACCAACCAACCGACCAGCGAACGATTGAACTTTGCTTCGTGCGATATGGAAGTGGGAGCATGTTTTCAAAGAAGTTTGTGCTTCCAATTTATTTTCTTCCAAAAACTCCATCCACCGATCCACCGTTGATCCACCAAAGCCAATGTCAATAAACAGGCGAATTTTATTCCCACTTTGCGGCGCAGAAAATAGGTGTGAATTAGCGATTTAATCTTCGCACGCTCCTGCCCAATTAGCGGCCACCGCTATAGCTGGTCGAGCGATTTCAGGATTTCCACTCCGATTAGTTATTTCGATTTATTGGAGTTGCTTTGAGTTGAGTTTGGTTTGTGCTGTTTGCCTATTTTTATGGAAATTATTTAAATGCTTATTTTGCACTCAATTCTTTCGGCTCGACGCGACTCACTGTCAATTAGCGGGCGGCGGAACGGAACGGAACCGGTTCGAGCCGATTGCATCCGGAAGTTGTTGACGCTGCCAAATGAGTGCAGACCCTTGAGGATCCAGGGAAGTCATATTTTTAGACATTGCCTTTTGTGAAGAAGCGCTTAGTATCGATAACAACAACAACAACAACAATATCAGAATAATTTCAACGATAACGAGCCAGAACAACAACAACTACAATAGCATCTATCGCCAGGTACTCCACACGAGCCGTTCCATGAATGAAGTTGTAAAATTTTCAACAACCCATTTCCGGCTTCTGTTGTTGTTGTTGCCTCCTCAGTATTCTGGTGGGAAAATTTTTTATTGTTACTTTTATTGTTGTTTTTCTTATCGTCATTACAACTTTTGCTGTTGTTCGTGATTTTCATTGTTGCTCCCGTCTTTGTCTAAGTTTCTGACTTAACTAAATTAAAGTGAAACTAAATAAATTTTCTTAAATATAGTTTTTACCGATTGCACCGAAAACCACCCACCGCGGTGGAGGAGGCAGCGGGGCATCGATCGAACGATCGTTCGATCGGTCGGAGGCCGCCACGCGTCTCCTTGGCGAAGTTCCGCCGATGTTCGCCTTCACCGCCCTCGCCCTCGCCATCGCCCTCGCCATCGCCCTCACCGTCACCCCCACCTTCATCGTCGATGTCGCATTAGCATTTTTATTATAAATTGTTGTTGTGGATAATGAACACGAAGCAATAAACAACGACAAATACAAGAACAACAACGGCAATTGCCACGCATGCGTTATCAAATATATTCGCAACAACAAGATCGACAAAGCAACAGCCACGAAAGGGACGGCTTTTTATTCGATATTCGAAATTCGAACACGCGATGCGAGTGTCAATTGAATGTCCGCCAGCAATGTCAACAACGGTAGCAGCAACAACCACAATAAAGGCAGCCAAAAGACAACAACTAACAACAAAATATAACGCAACAGTTTTTAATAATTGAACAACAGCAGGCGAATCTTCGATGGAATTTCAATCGAAGCCACCCGCACGTGGCCGTCATTGAATTTGGTCATTTGTCGGCGGCGCCATCGAAGGGAGGGGGAATGCACCGATTTTGTTCCCCCCTCTCACCCTTTGTTCCGGTTCCACATGTCGTTGACCTCTCGGGGAAATGATTTCATTTTTAACAAAGGAACTTCTCGTCTCCCCACCATGAAGGTGCCCCCGATCTGATTTGGTCTGCAATTTTTCCGGTTTCATCCGGAGCCGGAGCCAACGAGTTCAGTAGCTCATGGCAAGTGGACGGAAGGTCGGACACGGCGACGACCAAAGGTGGATTAATAAATATACAATGAATCAAGGAATAATAAATCACTGGGGTTTCGACAACGAGGCGAAGGTCAAGGAAGGAGGATTCGAAGAGAGAGGACTTCAAGAGAGAGAGAGAGAGAGAGAGAGCAATTGACGAAGGAAAACTGTAAATATCTCATCGCTCACAACATTTTAAAACCCCAAACAAATAAAAAAACAAAAATAATAAAAAATGCCAAAACCCCAACGAGCTGTGCTTTGAATTTATTTATTTGGATTAATTATCGAGGTAACGTTTCAGATTTTCTATGAGCGCCACATATTTTAGTGGGGTCTCCGGTTTATTTGCACAGGGCGATCGGTTCTGTCAACAGGTTATTGTTGTTTGCTCCAGGGATTAGCACTATCCACCACGGGCCAGATACCATCCCACTGCCTCAGCTCAACTCAGCTCGGTTCGGCGAGAAATCTAACAGATCCACACTTCTTGCTGTATAGATAAAATAGACTATAAACTAGGGATTAACGCGAGACGCGTGCAGGTGGAAGCACCAGAAAGCATTTTGAATAAATAATAAATCTTCGTCCCGAGCACTGGCTGGAATTTTACCACAAGCTCTCTTGGGAATTTTACCCCGAACTCTCCCGGGAATTCTGCTCGCTGGAACTGCGGCTGGAACTTGCCCACTCATGCTAACTTGCCCCACTTTATTTGCCCCTAATGTGCTGATTATAAATCAATTCTAATTTATTTCTTGCCAAATGGCTTCTGTTTGCCCCACGAATTTCGTTGTTTTTCGCTGAAATTTTCCATTGATTGATTTAAAATGCGATCCTACGAGTGCGATTGCGACGACGTCGGCGACGCCTGTGACTGACCGCTTATCGGAGCTGGCGGTGTCGGGAAACAAGATCAGAATCATAAGTGTTATTGGGCAATCACAGGGATCGGGCGAAAACACTCGAGCCAGGTGGCGACGTCATCATCGTGGGCGTCGTCGTCACCGTCGCCAAGTGCACTCCGAGTCCCGCATCATCCTGACGCCGGCCGTGCCCCTGGTGGTGGTGGCCGCTTATCGTCGCAGAGCCACGTAATTGCCGCAATTAATTCGCGCTACGCTCCACGGCGGGTCTGATTTACGGCACCGGTCCGACTTCCGCTTGGAAATCACTCCCGGGGCACTCGGGTGCATCTGGGCGTTTGGCGAATTCTTCGGGCTCCGTTCTTCAGTTGCTCCACTGTGCGAAGCGGTTGCTCCATCTCGGGCAGCCAGTGCGGGAATTTTTCATTTCCAACGCCTGGAACGCTCGTAGTTCCAACTCCGGCCGATCACCGCCAGCTCCGGACAGATGGCTTCACTTCCCTTCCCCCCAGCACTTCGAGAGCAACTGCGAATTTCGGCAAATTTCGCAAATATTTGCCTAAACATCGAGCCCGTCCGGCGCGGACTGAATTGCTGAAGCCAATTGAAATGTATTTAATTTATTAGCGATCTCGTTCTCGAACTTCGCACAATCGTCGCACAATGGGACGGGAGGCGGCTGGGGTGCCCTAAAGCGTTAACAAACAGCTTTAATCGCGAGTTTAAGCCAACAATTCGGCTCGGCCATCTCGATAATTCCGGCCATTGTTCGAGGCTTTGAGGTTTCGCGGGTCGGCGCGAGATTTCGCGCGGAAAATTCCCGGGGAAAACGCTCGATTTGTCTGGTTTGGACAACGAATTAGAAACCGAGCCTTTTCTTTCTGCGTCGTGTGGACGTTGTTATTGTTGTTGGTGGGCGGGCTCACGGGAGGGGGACGCGGCGGATCCATTGCGAATGCAAATGCCGTAAATTTCAAGGTTGGACCCGGCATGAGCGACGTTTTTATCGCCGAACACTGATTAAATATTTTCCTGCTACCGTTTTGATTATCGCCAGTATTTACAGGAGATTTAGCCGGCTTCAATTTGCATTTACACTTACATCTACACATGGATTCTTCTTATCATCTCTTCGCCGTCAGCGAAAGAAAAGCTTCTCGAAACAATTGCGTAAGTGCGACAGCTCCGACAGCTCAAGGAAGGAATTTTCGGCCAGACGACAGAGGACAACCCATCCCTCAGTCTGGCTGTCCGTCCCTCTGCCGTTCACTCGCCGTTAATTCCAGAGTTAATATTTATTATTTATATTTCACATTTATATATATATTAATAATCAGCGTCGGCGGGCGGTTGACGGACTTTCTTTTCGCACCACGGGGCGTATGCGCGACATTTAATCGCCAGCGGATTCCGCACCAAAATCTGCTGCGATTCGCCTGCCCCGCGACGTGTGGACGAACATTCCTCTGGGGAATACAACGATAATTCCCACGGCAAACATTTCCACATTCCAAGGCGCTTTTCTTCCATCTCCACCACAACCACCCACCGTTGTGAATCTCCGCGGATTTCGGCCCCTAAACCCACATCTATGCGAGTGACTAATCACGCGCCGAGCCATAAACAAAGCAAACGCCCGAATGTCTGATTAATTTGGTGACTTTATTGACGGCCTCCGTTCCGCGGCCTCGTCTCAGCCCGCTTCCACCGTCCGCAGGGTCTTGTTCACTACGTCCGTGACGATCTTGATGGGGATCTTCCAGACTCCGGGCAGCGGACTCGGCTTCCGTCTGTGCAGAGGGTGTTTAGTGGCGTAGTAGGGTAGACAGTGGGGTGCAGTGGGGTCCAGTGGACTACAGGTGGTCTTACATTTTATAGATATTCACCAGCACCTCGGCGCACATGGTTCCGCTGCCGACAATGAGGTGGGAGATGATCTTGTACCGGCCGCTCAACTCCGACGTGGGCATGTTGGACACCACCATGCGATTGGTGATGTTGATCATCGAGTAGATGGACTGCCAAATAAACGGGACACATGGGGAGGGAGAGGGAGAGCGAGGTAGTGAGAGCGAGCGATGAGGACGATGAGACGAACGAGGGGTCGACTCCTACTCCTACTCACCCCAGCCGTTGGCGGGCAGACGCGCTGCTCGGGCGGAATCTGCATCACCAGCGGGTGCCACAGCTCGACGGGGCTGAATAAGGACTTGCAGAGGTCGTCGCGCCGCACGGACAGCACCGTCGCCACCCACTGGCCGCGCCGCCAGTGCAGGACCTCCATCTCCACCTGGAGGCAGATCATCACCATCACTTGAGGAACAAGTAACCGTAAGTGGGGTCTGGCGACTCACCTTGATCGGGACGTCGGTGGGGACGGTCTTCTTCACGACGATGTCGCCGTTCGTCAGCACGGTCTCCATGTCCTCGGTGTAGACGTGCGTCAGGCTGCTGATGTCGACGTAGTCGCTAACCCGCAGGTTGCTCCGGCTGTCCTCCTTACCGCAGGGGCGAAAGAACTTCTGGTTGTCGCCGATGACTTCGTAGTCGACAGCCTGCGAGGAACCACCGCCGGATGAAATGACAAGAGAGGGCGACGATGAACGGGCCTTACCTGGGTCAGGGCGCAGCTGCCGAGGACGGCGAGCAGCAACAGCAGAAGCCTCGCCTCGGAATCCATGTCCGGGTTGTGGGTCGTGAGGTGCAGCGCCTGCGTCCGGATTTATACCAGATGCGGACGAGAGTCGGAGCGTGCTCTGGGCCAATTGCCCTTTGTCGAAGCGATTAATTACGGCTTAGCCGATCGAGATTGCGGGCACGGCAATCGGGTAACGACATCGCGGGCAATTAGCGGAATTAGTGTGGCGAGGTGTCGTCGTTCTAATTGTTGTGTTATCGAACTAATTGCACTTCATTTGACACCGCTGGGCAACGATCGCGAGATCGAATATCGAGAAGTCCCAAGAGTGTGGGGGTCGAGTAAGCGACACTCCTTCGGTTGCAGAGGTGCGGGGACGGCGCTGACGAAATCCCGCAGAAATGTTGGCATGCAGAACTTTTCGTCTGATAAGAGCATGAATGGCTGCCCCAAAGAAAGACCGGCACAAAAAACATCCGCACATCGAGACAACTGCGCGAACAGCACCCGGGCAGTAAATCATCGCCAACAGATCCTCCGCACCGAATGGGAGACATTTAAGACGGCGTGCTTGGGCGAGATTAGGAGAAGAAGTAAACAAACATTTCGCCGCAAGAGGCCGGGGATTTTATGGGCCAACGTTTCCAGAATCGCGCTGTTGACCCTGTTGGCGGTTGGTGTTTACCGAAGCCAAAGCCACTGAGCCATTGACGCCGACTCTCGCCACCTCCGTCGACATCCGTCGAGCATCGTTCGCAGACACAGCCGCAGATCAGGTGGAATCGCGTCGAGGGCGCGTGGCTAGTCATTGATTTGGCTTTTGCTTGTATTTACATAGCTTTGTTGGATGTTGTCGCGACTTTATGGAGCAATGAACGTGTACATCACGTAGCGTCTTCCACGCCAAACGTCATTTACGCGGCATGAAATAAGTCCTGAAATTAATTTTTTGCGTTCTTTATCTCGTCTCTGATTCCCCTTTAAACCTACCGCAGAGAGGGGCTGAAAATTGTTCAACGTTATTCATGCCTCTAGCGCTCTTGGCCAGTGCTCTGCATTCTGCCTGAATGTATACAGCTAAAGAACACTCAGCCTGGAAATATGCCAGGCGTTTGCACCTTAAGACCACTACGAGAAAATCAGCTGAAATGTTCGCTACTCATAGAGACCACTCGTTACATTGCTGAATTCGATGTTGTCCGAATCGTTGGGTTTAAATGTCAAACTGATTGTCATATTCTTCGTTCAGATTTTCTTGCGGTTCGAGGCAGCATTGAGATTTTGAGAATTTTCACATTTCTACCAGTTGAAACTACGAAAATAAAAAAGATTCCAAAATGACCAATGCATGGAGAGCTGCTGGACTTACGTAAGTAACTGCTAATACGGATTATTTAATGTAGTGTTACATGAATGACTTAGAACGTTGTCTCAAGAAATCGTTACGTAATTTACGTCATAGTTTTCTCCAAGATGAGCATTTTCATATGCGGTAACAACACATTTCGACGTTCCCATTCTCGTTGCAGCTACATCCAATACTCCAACATCTGCGCTCGCGTCCTTCGCCAGGCACTCAAGGCCGATTTGCGCGCTGACGCCGCCAAGAGGAACGAGAGTCACGTCAAATTTACCCCGTGGGTGGACGGAAAACCAGCCCGTAAGTTTCGTGAATACCCGTTAACCAATTATATACCTTTATTTATGAACTTTTATTTATTGAATTTGTCCCCCATTGATTTACAGATGACAAGTAATAGTTCGTTTCAATTCAATTGACTCGAAACAATCTGTAGTCCTTCACTGCCAGAAGCAGGCATCTTCGATTGTAAGTCATGTTGACACCCAATTGATTTTACATGTCCATGTAAAGCTTCCTGTGTACATTCAACTAACGTCGAGCAATAAATATTTCTCGTTTGGAAAATCAAAAATTCCATATTCCCAAACTAATGCTGAAATGTTCTGAAAGAATGCAAATATTAATGCTTTCCCTAATTTATGCATACAATTTTTTTAAATATGTTTCTGGGCATGGTATTTACACATACATACATTTATTGTGTTTGTAAACAATGTGTTGAACCAAGTGTTGTGACCGAACATAATTCTCAGTTCCATTGATTTGCTTTTAACATATTTTTCTTATAGTTATTAATAATTGTCCTGTTTTCCTTACAGCCCGTACTCAGCAAGAGAAACTTTAATGTAAGGACTTGGATTTAAGATTTACCACCAGCAACCAATATTAAAGGTCTACATTTAATGTGAAATTAAAATAAAGTGCAAGTCTATCGAATTGCAAACAATTAAAACTATTGTTTTATTAATTGATATAAAAATATTAGAATTTATACGTGGATTACATATTTAATATATATATTTGGAATGCAGGTAATAAGGTTAAAAAGTATGGAAGATCTTTCCCGCGTAAAAGTTTACGTAGTGAACATACAATGCGGCTAATATTGCTTTGGCATAAGCAGAGAACAATTTAAGTAGAACTTAAAGCTCTGGTTGGTAGAAATGTTCCCAATTTTGAATTTCTTTATACAATTGACGTCCCGGACTTTCAGTCGCACTACACTGGCAATGGGCCAATAATTTGTAATTGGCATCCAAATGTCCATTTTCAACAGCCCTGTAAGAAAATAGTCATACGCCAATCTACATGCCAAAAATATACGTACTTCTTCAATAGTTCCTTGCAAGCATTAAATGCTGATTTAGAAGGTAGCTCGTTCATAAAACAACCAATAAATGAAACTCCTAAAGCAAGGTTGTTATATCCTTTTGTGTGAGCGCCAACAATACCCCAGCCACGGCCTTCGTAAACATTGCCGTCGCAGCCAATAAGGAAATTATACGCAATGTCATCCCATCCATAGGACTCAATATGAAAGCACTAATTTAAATAGCATCATAATATAATATAAAATAATATCAAATTATTATGATTTCTTCACAATTTATAGTAACTCTCACTTGAATATGGCGAATAGTGCGTACGTTTTCTGCTTGACGTTCTGAGCTTTCCGTTGCCGTATGTGCTGTAAATATAAACTCAGAGATGAATAATTTTTATATGTAAGTTCTATGTGCTTACATATGATAACAAATTCCACAGGCTCTTTCAAATAAGTGTAAGGTTCCATTGGTTTTTGGGCCAGCCATGCATAGCGAGGTACAATATTTAAAGTTTTTTGGGGCATTTTAATTTCTGAAATATGAAACACCCAAAAATGTATATATATTTTATAGAAATATATTATGAAAATTAATATACTGACTGATGTCATCGATGAAAATTTTTTTCGGCACCCATTCACTTTTCTCATCCTCTGCTGATCGATAGTTTGATGATGCCCTGCTCTTTTGTGAGTGTAAACAGCCATCTTCTTCCAAATAATTTTTTTTCGCCTTGTTCTCTCTTGACACCAAGATCTTAATAGTACCATTTATGTTTGTGACATTTCCAATGTGAATATTTTGTGAGTGGCAAATATTGACGTTGCTCAAAGTTTGTTCGTTGCTAAAAATGCTGAAGACTTTATCGAGGCTTTTCCTTAGCTGCGGATCAAGCACATCTATTTCAGAACAAATGATTTTGATTTATATTGCGATGTCATTCCTGTATACCTCAAGACGCTACCTGTATCAGTTAAGTCCGAATCGATGGATTCGGAATAGCTGCTGGCCACCATCGATGACTTATCATCTTCGAAATCGGTTTCTCCATCTTCATAATCCTTCTGACTCTCCCCATTTTCAATACTACGTATTTGTGGATCTAGTAATTTGTCCTTATCCAGTTCCATTTTTGACATATTATTTTCCAAGTTTTCCAACCAATATTTTGTGAAGTCCTTGTTTTTAGTGCACATCGTGTCTAGATGTGGATTCGAACTTTTGTCCAATCCCATTTTAAACATATACCAAATCAATTTTTCATTCGCAATTCTCTCAATGGTCTTCTTATCTTTGCAAGTACACTATCTTACTATAATCTTTCTCCGAAATCGACTCCGACCCATGCACTTTATTCTTAATTACAGCTTAAATTATATTTAAGAAGAATTAATAATCATTCGTCACAACAGGAATATAGAGAATATATTAGAAATATACTTAGAAATATATATGGAATAAGAAAAGGACAAAACACAACAAAGTCTTCGAAAACAAACACAAATTGTATAGTAAACCAAGAATATGTTCTGCAGTCGTAATGATTAGTTTGAACTGAACGTACCATACGCATTCCTGTATGTAAATGAATACTCTGGACAGCAGTTGCTAATTGCCACTGAACACACCATATTTGGCTTTGTAATAAACACAGCCCAAATATATTTTGAGAAATCAAATTTATTGCTTTGCTTGTTGTCATCGTACCTTGAGAAAAGTGATAATTTGCCGACATAAAAATATCTTCATATAATGAGTGAATTGCTGAGCATCTCGGACAACCAACAGGATGACATAGACAATGACAGTGATGACATTCAGGAACAACATACGCCATCAGAAAATGAAAGTTCCCATGTGGAGGAGCCCATGGAAGAGCCTGCTAGCGATGGAAATATGCGGGTCGTCGCCTCTCACTATAACGAACTGAAAGAATCGGATCTTAAAGAACGTTTGAAATCGAGGATATTCCATATGCGCAACTTTAATAATTGGATCAAATCTCAACTAATTTCGGAATACCTGCGAAAGATCATTTCTACACATAGGATAGGTGACCCCATTCGTGTTCTCGACCTGTGCTGTGGCAAGGGAGGTGATCTTCTCAAATGGGAGAAGTCGAATATAACACATCTCATATGTACAGATATCGCCGAAGTAAGCGTGGATCAATGCAAGACGCGGTTCAACATGATGTTGAATCGTTCCAAGTTTGGTCAGAAGATAACGGCGGAATTTATAGCATGCGATGCGACCTTAGTCCGTTTACGAGAACGCTATAAAGATCCCTCATTAAAGCTGAATCTAGTCAGCTGTCAATTTGCATTTCACTACTCTTTCGAATCATTATCCCAAGCAGATTGCATGGTGCGCAATGCGGCAGAATGTTTACAGCCCGGTGGGTACTTCATCGCCACAATACCCGACGCATACGAGATTATGAAACGGTTCCGCACCTCGGAGAATCAACGGAAATTTGGAAATGAATTATACTCCATCGAATTCGCCTGTGATACAACACCTCCACCACTTTTCGGTGCCAAATATCTGTTTCATTTAGAAGGTGTTGTGGATTGCCCAGAGTTTCTGGTGCATTTCCCCACACTTGTGAAATTGTGCCGCAAACACGGACTGAAGTTGGAACGAAAAACTACTTTTGCTGATTATTACCAAGAGGCCTTGCAATCAGGCAAGACAATTTAATATATAAATTATATGGTCTTAATAACAAAAATATTTTCTTAGGACGTTCTCTTCTACAGCGTATGAATGGTCTTGAAACAGTGAATTCAAACCGCTGTAAGAACTCTGAAGAATATTCACACATAAATAATTTGTCACGGACTAGCTCGTCAGCTAAGACGTACGGGACACTATCAAAATCAGAGTGGGAGGCCACTAGTGAGTTTTGCATTCAACTGAATGTTATTATGATTTTCTGACGGTCTTTTCTTTTATTTTCAGCTCTTTATTTAGTTTGTGCTTTTAAGAAATGCAAAAATACTTGGGATACGGAGGGTAAGCCTGTATTCGAATTCGATTAGTTGGTTAGCATATTTATATTTATAAACAATTATATACATTTTTACAAAAGATACATCTCAAATACTGGAAATAATTGATTATCGTAACAAATGTACTTTTACAATAAAAAACAAAAAAAAAAAAAAAACAAATCATTATTTTGCGGTCCATTTTTTCTATTCTCTTTATTGCTGTAAATTTATTTAAAATTAAATTACACACTTACGACTACTTAAAAAAATGTTTTATATATCATATAGTATCATTCATCAAACGCAAACCAATTTTCTTTTTGTAGAAAGGATTTATTGGACTTGGCATTGAGTTGGGTTTAAGCAAACCTTTTCCGGGTTTCTTATTTGCATCGTATGGTAAGTTGGGAGAACTCTTAATTTGTTTTATGTACTCGCTTGGTTTCTGTTCAGTGTTATGCTTCAAAGCTATTTTAACACGTTTTACGCTCGAAGGTGTTCTTGGTGAATTTGCGTAAGTTCCATTCTGTTTGTTTTTGGGAGTATCTTGCGTCGCGGAGCTAGTTTTTACAAAGGGGTTGCGGACTATTTCTAAGGATTGTGCATTTTTCAATTGTTGTTTTCTCGAAGGGACAAAGTATTCAATTTCACCTTCTGCCAGAGGTTCATCCCACTCTGATGCTGCAGTCCTGCTTGGAGTCTCCGAAGACTCGTTTGCATCTGACGTGGTAGCTGATAACTTTTCTCTTTGTTTTTTCGCTTTTTTCTTAGGGGCAACAATAGTGTTGGCTTCGGTGTCTACTGGTTGATTCTCCTGGGAAATTTTGTTTTTTTTATTCACCAAATTTTTTTTCGCTTTCTTTTTTAGATTCATATCTTGTGATTCTTCGACCTTAGACTCTTTTGACTCTTTTTTACGAACTTTTTTTGGTGGTACTTCTGTGATTTCCTCCTCAAGCCAATCACTTAACGAAGTTCCCTTCTTTTTGTTTTCCTTAAGACATTGTTTCGGTATGGCCTTTTCAATAGCTTGCTCAAAATTTCCCTCATCCAGATTTGTGTAATCTAATGATTTTAACAACTTACGCCTCTTACGTTTATTCAACTGTTTAATCTTTCGCACAGTGGAAAACATTTCGTTCTCCAAATTTTCTAATTGAAGAATCTTATCTTTGATAAGGGGTTTCTCAGATTTTTCCTCAAATCTTGGCATCGTCTTGACTCCTAACGGAAACTCTCCGTTTTGGTATTTCTGGAAAACCTCTAACAGTTTCTTCAGCATTTTTCTCCGCTTCGTATGTGCTTCCTTTTTCAATAGCAGTTCCAGTTCATCAATCACATGTTTACCATCCAATGGCAACACAGGCATAAATACATCCACATTGCCAGCGCGCGGATCCAAGTGCTTGCCGTCGGAATTTGATATCTGATCATCGTTCTCCATATTATTTTCATCCTCGTCGACGACTGAATCGGTTTCGGCCTTTTCCAAATCATCAATGGATTTTGTAGGGAATCCCATTTCTTTCCAAGCATTATACTTCTCAGTATATTCACGACCCAATTCGCTCTGGTAGAGCAAATGATAGAAAACACGCGTGCGACAGTGCGCAATGAGCTTAAAGTCAGTCTGCGTTGACAAAAACCATACAAATGGCTTTACGAACAAGCCCACTTGTTCGGAGTCGATATTTCCCTCGGACACCTTTGCTAATTCTTCGAAAAAGATATCAAGGAAATGCATAGTCAATCCTGTTGATGTATTTTCAGCCAGAATGGATTGGAAGATATGTTCATTGAACGAATCGATACTTGTCTTATCCCAATTTTTGGCCTTAAGAACTTTGAACATGTATCGCAACATGCGTCGCACCAGCATTAGAAATTTATCAATGCGCCACTGGTCAATTCCAAACCACTCATTGCACATTGTTCGTAAAAAGGCACCGAAGAAGTTCACACTAACACTAACATCGTCAAAACATTCGATGAGTTGCCCCAGATTCTCTGCCAACTCCTCTTGTACCAAAGGCTTGTCCGACATCCACATATTGTAGTAGAGTCCTTTCCAAATCCTCAGAAAGTCTTCCTCGCTGAAGGAAAATGAACTTTTTGCCCGAAGTGTCAACCATTTTCGGAGTCTTTTCAACTGTTTGTTCCTCTTGTTCACGTCGTTGCAGGCGAGCGACTGAACGATCTTCACTTCCTGCGCTATCACCAGAATATCTTTGGGAATTTCTTCCCTCTGCTCGCCAACGTCCTCATCATTGTCTTCTGTCATTGATTTTTTAGTTTTCATTATCACCATATTTTTAACAGCTTATTTAACAATATAATAAAGTTTTAATTATATATATACTGCGGACACGTGCTTGAATCGACTGCAGTGGAATTTGCGTCGTCGGTTGTCACTTGCCTTTGACAGTTGGCGGCATGTCAAACGCATATACAGTGTTGTTTTTCTCAATTAAAGTAAACTCATTATTATTCTGAATAAAAATTTTAAATTATGATTTTATTTTAAATTTTTGGTAACTTTATTTTAATATTTTATTTTTATATTATACAAAATCTATACATAAATTTCTTAATATTTTCATATTTAGTTTTTATAATTTCTTGACCTTGGTATATATGACATATGGATACATTTCGTACTGTACTATACTAATTCTGACTGGTCTTTTGGAGATATTTACTAAAGAACATCTGGCAGCAACAACAATAGATGTGGTGAATTTGATGATGACGTTTCTTCCCGCTTTGGCATTTGCCAATTTCAAAATTCTGGCCCTAAAAATAACGAAGATTAATAAAAATAAATATTGGTCAAAAAAATCGGTGACTTCTTCCAACAACAAAAAATATCAATAATTGGGGAAAACTGAGGTAAAGTATGCAATATCACTCACTCTCAAATTGAAACTCAATTCAGGGTAATTACAGAATTTATTACGAAATAAATACAAAAAATGGAAGAAATCCAGAGGCAGCGGAAAATCATTGAGGATCGCATCGAAGAACTTCAGCAACAAGTGAGATTCTGCCACAATGACTACGACTTCCATCACAAAAACAATGAGTTCGAGATACTACAGAAGCAATCGGACAAATTGCGAGAATCAGTCGTTGTCTACAAAGTATTCAATGATCGGGTGAAAAACATGCGCAAAATGCTGGAGCAGGGACACAAAAAGTGCAACGAAGTAGACAATTTGTTGGTCGATATGGGCATCAAGACAGGTAGATGACGTAGGGATCTCTGAAAATGCGGAATATGATATATTTATTTATTTCTACATAAAGCAATCTCTTAAATCTCATAGTAGATTTATTGTCCTGAAATTGTGTTTAATTGAATTATATGAAATATATTTTTGTTGAAAATACGTGTTTAATATGACCACCTCATAAATAAACAAATACCACGAAATATGACAACAAAAGCGTCGTTCGCCACGTCCGGAAGACGTTTAAAAATAACATGGATGACAATACCAGCGGAACGCCCAATAAAAATGTTATTTTCCAAAATATATCGCTTTTGCATCGTACTCTATATAGCATGTACATACATATATATTGAACACGGAGAGCATGTGACTCCCAGCCCCTTGCGTTGCGCCACCCCCCTGCCAACCACCCCTTTGTCCTCCGCGTGACCATTGTTGGGGCACTGCTGTTCAAACAGTTGTTGCTGCTGTCATCCATCGGGCGCTCGTGTTTCGCCGTTGCTTTTTCGGGTTTCTCCGCGTCTTAATTCGGAATTCGTGTTGCCTCTCAGGTTTTCTGGCTGTTCTGCTGTTGTTGTATTTCCAAACGGAAAGGTGGAAAGGAAAGGGAGTGCAAAGGACAAATTCAAGGGCATTGCCTCCGACACCACTCGATGCTCCACTTTGCTCTTGAAGGGACCTTTCTGCAGAAGTGTGTGCAGAAGAGCAAGAAGAAGAAGAATAGAAGGCGCCACGCGTTCGCAGACCGACGGACGGACAGACAGGCAGGCAGGCAGGCAGAGAGACAGACAAACTGCAAATGATCGACTATAAAGAATGTGAAACTGGGAAATCACACATGGAAACATGAAATTTCACATTGTTCTGATGAAACAATTTCGACGCTCACGTTTTCCTAACACCGCAACAAGAACAATCGCCACATGCCCCTGCCACTCCTACGGTTTGGGCCAATCGTAGCGCACGACGCGCCGACTTCCATTGACGCCAACACACCCACAGCGACGACCACAACTGCGCCAACAGTCACAGCCAGATTCACAGAGTCACAGCCCAGAGCGCTTCTGCTGCTGCTGCGTGTGTGTCGGTGAGTGCAAGTGACGCAGGTCGCTGGTAAAAATATCGTTCCAGGCACACAGTAACATAACATTGTGATGACCGATTAGACGGCACAGTTGGCAGTATGCACACCTAACGGCCCACCGCACTCGGACATGAGTGGGCCTGGCAATCTCATCAGCTACGTCCCCGTCACTGCTGCCCGCGCCCAGCTCCACCACCCGGCGCGACCTTCCTCCCCCACCGCTCCACGTGCTGCGCTAGAGGCGCATTGATTGCACTGTTGTTATTGTTGTTCTGTTCGACAACTATCGATAAACAATTTCGAGTTTGTTTTCCTCGCTATATCTGCGTAATCAAACTCCTCGATTGATTACGAAGGTATTTCGTTTGCACATTTATTCTCCCTCCCGCTCTTGCCGAACCCATGGATGAAGTGTCTGACCAAACGACGACACTCAGTTCCCTGATAAGATTACACTTTGCAAAAAACAAAAAAATAATTAATTTTTTGTTGTCCACAGCATTTACGCTATCAGTTTTTCCGAACTTTGATTTGAACGCTGGCTTTTTTTACCACAGCCGAGATGGAAATGTTTTCTCCTGGACCTTACGACAGCACGGCGGGTTCAGATTAGTGTGCGATAACCCTTGAAATTCGCCGTTATCTGGTGAAAATCACTGGAATATTTCAATTGACTTTGGATCGAGATTGCGTCGATTGAAAAATAGTCTTTTTTATTATTTATTAATTAATGAAATTACATTAATTAAAAAATATAATGTAAAACTACGGTCCCAGGAAACGACTGGGGTGATTTGTGGATAGCTTCTGACTATTACGTGTCTAATTTCGGTTCTTGACAAGTGGGAGGTTTTCTCCTCTCTTGGTCACCCGGATTGGGGCTCGGGGGATTCCGGCTACTCCGGCTACTCTACTGTCTGGTGATTACTGCAAGGTTACTGCAAGATAGAGTT
The DNA here is from genome assembly GCA_947389925.1 of Coelopa pilipes. Taxonomy (NCBI): domain Eukaryota; kingdom Metazoa; phylum Arthropoda; class Insecta; order Diptera; family Coelopidae; genus Coelopa; species Coelopa pilipes. Next base: position 31,575,386 of record OX376700.1, on the reverse strand, counting down.
CGTGAAGGTAATTATAGGTTTGTCGTTCATGTAAACATACGCTTGGAAAAGCTGGCAGCCGAGGACGCAATTCGATAAACAGATGCCCATTAGGCGATTCTCATTAACGAGCGGCACCTGGGATCTTGTGGCATTCTGGAAAATATGCCATATCGATTCATACATACGTCTGTTTTTGTTTTTTTGTTTCCACTATTGAACGTTGCCTAATTTAAAAGGAATTTAAAATGTGTCTGTTTTGTTTGCGTTTGGATCGTTTAAACCCCATTGTACACATATAAACCCGCTCTCTCTCGCTCGCTCGCTCTCGCACACAAGATATCGCGCTCGTCTATTTCCTCATATGTGCTAGAAAAATTTGAGCCAACAACAATGTCCTAATGCATATTCAATGGAGTTGTTATTCTTATTATTGTTTTTGACGTATTTTCTCTTTCTGGCCGGCTCTGGCTCTTGATCGACGTCAATTCTAATTATCACGTTTCTCCTCGTTTCGTCTGCTTCTTTTCTCGCATCCACGAAGCTGCTCCATTTTGTACAAAACATGTCATCCACACTGGCGACAGCTACATGCATATATGTCTATGTGTGCATTGATGAAAAAACAATAACAACGACGACTATTGATCATTTAACAACAATAGACAAGTGCGAAATTGCATCGACATCGACACCGACACCAGCCCTCTCGCTCTCTCTTTCTCTGCAAGCCCCAACCGGGTCATCCTCAATTGGAAGTTGTTAGTGGTCGTTTTCCCTTCGTCGCTCTTCATCACATGTCGTCCAAACACATTTGTATATATTTGTCAGAATTTACAGAATTGTACAGAAATGTATTTTGCATTATTCACTTTTTAGTTCCAACTTCGCAATATCTATCTGTGGCAAAAAAGTTGTTGTCTTCGGTTTTATTGTTACTACTGTTGTTGTTGTTGTGGTCTGGCTTTTGTTTATCAATATTGCCATATTTTCAGTTTTGCACTTAAGTCGCAAAATACACGACGAGCAAATTACACCATACACGTCCGAGCCGGGCTTGGTAGGACCGCGCCTTCGGGTCCGAGAACACCCGAAGGCTCGGCGCATCGTTCCACGGAAGACATTTCATTCTTCTATTGACGACATTGACGATGACGCCGCCGACGACCTGGACGGCAATCGAGGGTCTGATCGACCGGGGCGACCACGATGTCGATGACTTGCTTTATGCAGTCGCCGCCTCTCGGGTTGGCGAAGAGATCTCGAAGAGCACTCGATTTGTGACAGCCTGGTCACTTGACTTTTTCAGCGTCACGCTCAGCCTGTCTGTCGATCCGTTCGCATTGCCGTAGATTTTCTCCGATCCTCTCAATTGCGTTTTCTCCTGCTCTGCCCTGTCCACTCCTCCGCTCCCCTCGGCAACCCTCTATGAGTCTGTCGTCTGATTCCTATAATTTCCACGATCATTTGTCACACTTTCCTTTTGCCTTTGAGAGCCTTCCCAATGATATGGCGATATGCTGATAATAGTTCTACACACAATTGTATGTCGTTACATGCATGCACACGATAGATAGATGGATGTTGTACACTGTTCCTATCTGTCGGCCGTCCGTCCGTCCCCGTTGCAGCATGCGGCGAATGTGGTGCAAGTTCACAAGAATTCCTCTTGCCTCGCTCTAAAAACAGATCGATTAGAACGTAGAAGCCAAGCACATCATCATTATGGTGGAGAGCGAAACGAGCACAGCAATTGTTGTTTTCGTCTGTCTGTTTGGTTTGGTTCGGCTCGGCTCGGTTTCCGTTGTTCTTTCAGGTTCAACGAGGCGCTGTCTGTCGTCTGGCGTTCCCCGGCCCTCGTCTGGCGTTCCACAATCGTCGTCCGTCGTCCCTCGTGTGCGTCGCCCCGCCGAAGGGCAGCCACCGGAGCGGTGGGCGTGGGGCCAGGTGGGGTTCACGAGTTGCAAAAACAATTGTGCTTCTGTGGCTAAAAACAAAGTCCAACGCCGACGACGACTACTTATAAATAGTTGCCTCCTATTTTTACACGATCCTCCTACACACACACGTAACATAATAATAATAAATTATCGGGATTTCACTTTTCAGCAGAATTTTAGTCGAAGTGGATTGCTTCATAGGAACCCAGCCCGAGAAACCCCCAAGAGTTCGGGTTTCACCCGCTAATCCGGTATTTCACGTCGCTCGGAACCCTCGAACTCCCCTCCCGTTGCTCCGGAGATTCTCATTAAATTTGCAATCTTCACATAATCAGTCGATGTCTGTCTGGCTATGTTTGATGTGACAATCGAGCGATGTCCGTCCGTCCGTCCGTCCGACCGATTTTTGACGACTGTTTGCATATGGATGACACATGGAGAACTGGGTTGAAACCCTGAGTGTGGTGGAGCGAAACCGAAACCGCCGGAGTCTGAACGTGGCTCGACGCAGGTGGGATCAGTTCGTGGAGAGATCCGGAACCAGATCGGGAGGGTAGGAGGCGTGCGAGGCGTCATTCAGCAGCAGCTCGCACGAGCCGCAGCCATTGTGATGGCCATCGTTGTGGACGGAACGGAATGTGTTTTGACTGAAATAATTCGCCGGAATACGCCAATTAGTGGCATGCTTTCTAGAGCGAAATCACTTTTTCGGTTGTCCTTACTCGAAATTGTATAATTTCGTGTTTTCCCCCGCACTGAAATTGCATCATCACTTGGGGATCTTCGCTTTTTTTTCAGACATAGGGAGAGAGAGAGATAGCGGAGTCTGTTCAATAAAGAATTTCGGCCGTTTGTTTGCTTTTTTAATTGTTTGTTTTGTGCGCGTTTTACTTTTTGCTCATAACAATCGAATGATTAAATACATTTTTATGAATTTGTGTTCCTATTTCACTTAGAATTCGACCCGTCGTAAAAGTTTCCACTTTCGGCGATTCCATCTACAAATATGTAAGAGTGTGTGTGCGTGTGTGTGTGTGTGTGTGTGCGTGGACAAAAGGGAGACCGGACCAATTCAAATGTTTAATTGAGTCGAATATGAGAAACGTGGTAAGCTCCAAATTGAAGTTAATTACGATGGAAGCAGCGACTTTGGCGCGGTAGTTCACGTTTTTGACGCAAGTGCAATGCCCACGGGTCGACTTATTGATTAATTCGAAATTCAACGCAGGCCGTCTCCAGCCACGCCAGCCGCTTGGAATCGAACCGATTCGGACCGGATCGTTTTGAAGTGGAAGCGTCGACAATCGGCCGGTGTGAATTTCGAATTCCAATTTGTCACCCGAGGCGGCGGCCGACGCAGAATTCAATGATAACGACGTTGTTGTTGTTTCAATTTTACTAAATTCAATTATTTATTGCATGTTTCTTTTTAAATATAGTGTTGAAGTATATCTCATAATTTTCCATAATACAATCGTGAATTATCATCATCATTATTATTATTATTAATTAATTAGTTTAGTTTATTCTGCTCATGTGATTTTTTTGTCACATTTGACGAACAGCAATAACAGAGGTTTTTGTTTTTTATGATAATTTTGAAAGTTTGAGTTCGTTCAATTAAAACAGAATAGTATTGCATACAATTTGTGGCTTCTTTAGGTATATATATATGTTTGTTGTTAGTTGTCGTTTATTATTTGAATACATCAGGTTTTGTGGTTGTTCTTAAGGACTTGAAATAAAATTGAATAACTGTGTACAATTCATTTACAAATACTCTGTAAGTATTTCTCCCCTTCTGTCTTTCTCTCGTTATATATGTCAATGGAAATAACAATACATTTGTTTAAGTTCAACATTGTTCTTAAATCATTTAATTGCTTAAATTAGAAAAACGGCTTATTAAGAGTAGGATGGTGTATAGACCATGGTTTTTTTGTTTATTGAAAATAATGCCAATTTGTTTATGTATCATAATAATTAAAATCAAATAAAACATTATGAACTATGTTCGCTAATAATAATAAAAATAATAATTATAATAATAATAAAATTACTGTAAAAATATAATATAATGTTTTCGAACCAATTTTCACATACTGTTTATTTGTTGTAAACTTTCCTTTAAAAAATTATGTACTTTGCTCAGTTCCAAGTTTGTAGCTTGGTTTGTGTGCGTTTCTCGCGTATACTTTCAAACATTTAGACACACATGCGAACGCACACAGACGTCGTTTCAAACTCTGTCCAAATCTTTTAACAAATCGTTTGCTTTCAGTTTTGTTTTTCTAGCAGACACTCAATTCGATTCAATCGATAATTTGCCGTATTGATCAGGTCCAGCGAGCTCTCAGAAAATCATCGTTTTATTTTGTCTTTTATATTATTTAAGTACCAATCGTATTAATTATAAATTATAATAAAATTAATTTTAACAATTTTCAATTTAAACTCAACAAATGTATAACAATTATAAATTCATCTCCCTCACACGACCCACGCCTTGCATTTCGTTTCCCTGTCCTGTTCTCGCGCAAATTATCTGTTTGTTTTGTTTTTATGTTTGTTTTTTGATTTTCTATTCTTATTTTGTTTTAGTTTGTTTAGTTCTTCTCCCAACTACTTAAAGCAAATTCCTGCTCGAAATGAATATTTTTGTTATTAATTTATCTCTATTTTCAACTCTACTAAAGATATTACAAGCTTACTGTTTCTCCTTCTCCTTCTCCTTGTCATCCTGTTTCTGATTCTGATTCGGTTCTCTCCTGGCTCACGTGTCGCTGGCTCGCTCGCTCGGCGCCTTACTTCTTCGGATAGTTCTCCCGGCAGGCGACCGCGGCCACCAGAGCCGCCCCGCGGCCGGAGCCGTCCTCGGACAGCATCAGGTCGAAGGAGATGCCCGGCTTGATCAGCTGCGTGATCTTCTCGACCATCAGGTTGTGGAACTTGGGGTGGAACCGGTAGACGCTGCCGTCGACGCCCACCGTGACGTTCGGCTCGTTCATCTTGTTGATCAGCGTGGCGATGCCGCAGGAGACCAGGTGGGCGGCGCGCTTCGAGACGCACTCGCAGATGTAGCGGACGTTGGCGCAGTCCTCGTCGGTGGCGTTGTTCAGGCCCAGCTCCTCGAGCACCAGGCGGCAGTTGTTGAAGGTGCCGGGCTCGTCGGCCTCGATCTCGGACACGTATTTGGTGAAGAACAGGCCGCGCGTCATCAGCACGTCCGAGTCCTGGCCGCGGAACAGGACGCCGGCCTTCACCATCTTGACGATGACCAGGCGCACCAGCTCGCCCATGTACATGCCCGAGATCATCTTTTCGAACACCTGTTTGCCCGGGTTTATCGAGTGCGAGTCGACGTCCTCGTCGAACTCGGTGCGCACGAAGTCGAGCGCCCCGTTGTCGCCGAACGCGCCCCACTCGGTGTTGATAAGGACGTGTGACTTCCCGTTGGCAGCCTCGTCGAACAGCTCGGCCTCCTCGACGCGCTCCACGTAGCAGGCGTTCGACCCGGTGCCGACGATCAGCCCGATCTTGCAGTTGTGGTTCTTCCAGGCGCAGGACATCAGTGTGCCCGTGGTGTCGTTGAGGATGGCGCACACGTCGATCTGGACGTCGCCGCGCCGGGCGATGGCGTCCTTCAGCAGCTGGACGACGTCCTCGTTGACGACGCCCGCACAGTTGAAGCCCTTCGTCCAGGTGACCAGCAGGCCCTTGGTCAGGCCCAGCTGCTGCAGCGGAAACGAGAATGTGAAGCCGAGCGGCAGCCGCTCCTTGTAGACGTCGTGCTCGTTCATGAAATTGGCCAGGCACTCGGCGATGTGGTCGAAGAGCTGGGTGCCCGAGCCGATCATGATGTGCTGAGGTATGGCGTAGATGCGAGATTCCATTTGGAAGTCGTGGTCCTCCTTCAGGTGGATCAGCAGCACACGGAAGTTGGTGCCGCCCAGGTCGAGGGCCAGAAATTTGCCACGTTCATTGCCGTTAGGTAAGTCTTGCACATACGTAACGAAACACTTGACATTCGCCTTCATGTGCGTGTCTTTGGCGAGTCCTTTCTTGACTTCATTCAAAATGCGATAGTTCAACTCATTGATCTGCTCGTCCGAGAGTATCAACTGCTGGCACTGTTCGAAGACCATTTTACGTTTTTCCGCGACACTTGCACTAGCGTATGGAGCAGGAGTTGGCGATACTATAGTTCCGGAGCTCAGTTGTTGTGTTGTTTTTGTTTGCAGTGAAGTCGATAATGAAGAAAAACTGGATGTAACAACAGCCGAGCTGCTGGCGTTTACTGCGCAGTTAGCGTCAACGGTGTCGCTGCTACCGTCACCATTGGCCGACGATGATGAAATGAGTTTGCAGCCCGCCGTGCAGGACGGCGACGAGGAGGTTGAGGTGGCGATGGCGCTACCGTTGCCGCCGGCGGTCGCCGCGACGGCGGCAGCGGCGCTGGTCATCTTGGCATTTGTCGACTCGGCGGCTTTTGTAGAATTGCAGCAGCCGTTCAGAGAATTCGCTGCACCACCATTGCACGAACTATTAATAGAAACGCTCTTCATCGAGTTGTTTAATTCCTCTTTATCCATTCTTTATGCACTCGTTCGATCGGAGAGTGTGAGAGAGAGCGAAAGGTAGACGACTAGAGGTTGTCTGGCGGATATTCCTTATTCACCTTGTTCACGAAATCCGTCTTCGTTTATCGTATTCGCAGTTGCTGCAACTCTTTGCTGCGCTCCCGAAAAATAGTAGTTTCGTCGCCTTCGAGTTTAAATTAAATACAATCAAAAAAATGCACTTTTTCTCCAACACACACTTGGGGGAATGTGAGAATCTGAGAATCGGGGAAATCGAGTCTCTGCCGTTGATCCGTTGCGTCTAAACGTTTGTTTCGGAATCAATTCGTTGCTCGGCTTTTTCAACGTTCTCATTCGACGGCTGAGTCCGTCGTGTACTTTGAAGGAACCTTGAAGGTCAAAATTGACAATTAGAGTGGAGAGTAAAATAAAAAACAGTATGAATCGAATCTGCTGCTCGCTGTATACCATATACAAGCGTGCACATATAGATACCTTCAGTATACCAGTTTCTCGGCTGGCTCTGCCTCTGCCTCTGCCTTTGCCTTTGGCTTTGCCTTTGCCACTGCGTGCGGTGGGGACTGTGGGCGGTGGGTGCACTCGTGTGACTCGTTCTCCTCGCTCTCCACACTTCCAACTCCTCCCTCTGTGGCGTTCTTCCACGCTACCTCTCTCTTTCTCTGCACTCGGGACTCTCTTAGCAGTTTGGGGCGACTGACTTTTGGCTCCCTCTCTCCCTCTCTCTCTCTCGGGCTCTGGCTCTCTCGGCTCTGGCCGCGTCGATAGTTGTTATATATGTGGTTAGTTTACGTGCCTTTTCTCAGTCACTCTATATGCGCGTATTTGTTGTTCCAATAACTTATTTCCATTCAATTCAATACGTTTCCGAATGTGAGTGCGATCGCCGTTCGTTTGCTCAATCGGTCGGTCGGTTGCTACTCACTTGTTTCTCAGTTTTCAGTTACCGTGTAGTTTATGTGCAGTAACTGTATTAATGCGATAAATTGACAAATATCGAACCCCGAGGTGTCAGTGTGTTTGTCGTGGGCTGGTTGCTCGCTCAGTTGGATGGGCTGTCGGCCGGTCGCTCAGTCGCTCGGTCGGTCGGTTGGTTGGCCTCCGGTTTCCACTCTTCGATTTCAACTGGAATTTGCAATAAAAAAAACCACTGTCATTAGTTGTGTGTATATAGACGAGCCTACAAGCAGCTGCCTCGCCTGTGTATACTACATCGAATTTGCCTCTGTGCATACCCTACTTCTGGCAACTGTGACAAGCAAAAAATTCACCAGCATTGCACACAGAAACCAACACTTAAACACCTTGAAATTGTATAACCTTGTGTTCTCTCGGAGATATTTAATTACAATCACCTCAGCCACTCTACCGTTGCGAACTACAGTGGGGCAATTCCCTGGAAACGACTCTGGAACGGTTTCACTTTTCCCTCTGTCACAAGGTCACTGCTGCTCGCGAAAGGAGGAAATCGTGTCGATGCTCCCGTCTGCACTCCGTCTACGAAATGGTCGCGGGGTCGGTCTGTAGGGTGCCAAACGTGCCAAACCCACTATCGTCGTTCTCCAGTATATATGTACACATCCGCCCAACCATCCATTCAAGATCTCGCCGTACTCACACTCACGCCGCTTTTTGTTGAACTGTTCCGTATGCCAGTTTCGGCACTAGTGGAATTTCATTCGTTTCCTTCGATATTACACCAGACGGCGTTCCAGTGATGGTGTTTTCTTGCTTTGTTTGTCTTTTTCGCCCACTTTGCATTCACTACGCAAGTCCAGACGCCGCCGTCATTCCAGAGCGGTTGCTCACGCCACTCCTTGCCGCCGCCGCCGCTCGCTGTTGTGCCACTGGAAGTTCCACTTCCACCGATATCCAGTTTAGGGGGCTCGCCAAACGGAGGTCGGTCTCGTGTTCGTCGCGCAACTGTGTGACAGCTCAACGTCCGAGCAAGCGGCGCGTTAGTGTTGGTGCTGTGTTGTGTTGCGGCCGGAGTGCGGGGCGGGAGTCGAAGAATAGATTGCGATGAAACGTGCTCGGCAGAGGCTTTCCCTTTTCTTCTCGTCTGTGCTGCTCTGGTCTTACGTCAATGGCTCGGCTGGATGACGTCGTCAGAACGAAGGTTTGTTCGTTTTGCAAGAATCGATGGCACTGCCATGCAAGGGATGAGTTCCATCCAACAATGCAAGAGTTCAATGCACCAATGTTCAAAATAAGTCCTTTACAAACAATTAATTAATTCCTGAGAGCAATAATAAAATCCAACACAGCAGAGGTCATTAATGAATCATTCACGAAAAACCGGAGAACACTCAAGAAGCCAGTGGACGAACCGCGTCGTCACGTGGTTCATGTTGTTGTTGTTGCAGTGGGTCTCAGCCATATTCGGTTATTATAAAATGAAATGCCGGAAGGAAGAAGACGCGTCTACGGTGGAGAGTACACGAACCTATTTTAAAAATAAACATGAAAATAAATATTGTTCCTCGTGTGTCCCACTTTCCAACCGTCTGACGAGAGACACATGGCGTCGTACAATTTGAGATCTCATTGCAATGTCATTGGAGGGCAGATGGGATTGTGGATGCTGCTGTGTGGAGCGATGCAAATATGTGCTAGCGAGAGAAGGTCTTCCTGAATCTGAAATCTACAATTTCTTCTTCACCTTTTCGCACGGAAATATCGCCTTCATGACGATACTGAATTCCTGCGCAAAACCAAATACAAGAGTCTTCTGCTCAGGCGCATGGAAATGTTTCAAATTTGCCAATTGAAGACGGCGTTATTAATTGATTGGAATTGTTTTCGCACACCAACGCGGCGCATACCTACCATACCTATTGTCCACTGGGTCCACACGTTGCTTCGAATGTGTTAAATGGTCATCAATAATCACATAATCATCAAAAAGTTTTTTCCTCAACAAAAATTAACATAAATACATCAAATTGAGAAAGTGGCCAATGGACTCAAACTTAATTGCCATGCAGAAAACTACAGGGTTCATGGAATTAAAAATTCCACAAATTTGCGTTTACAAAACAGGTCCAATAGCCAAGCACTACGGGGCAAACGAAAACAATAAAACTAATTGTTTCGGAGTGTTGTTGCACAAGAAAACTGGGAGTCGAGAGGATCAAAAAACGGGTGTATTCAAATATCGAATTCAGCATTTCGTGGTTTATCAGTAATAAAGTGATTAATAGCATTTTACATAACGGAACTTACTCTTGCAATATCTGTATTCACGAAATATAAGAAATAATCGGCAGGATGCGGATATGTATGTAACGTACAACTATATATCACTTCACACTTTGATTAGCTCGAGTAATATACTCAAAAATATAAAATACTGTAGTAAAGCGGCTTCGATTTGTACTGCGTCTCAAGTTCAAGAAGTACGCTCATCCAGTGTCCAACGTTCGGACACAAAACACTGAAGCCTACTAACTAGCTGATAGTCCCCGGAGAAGCGGTTAGCTCGGCGTCCGTTACTGAAACGAAATATAAAAATAAAATCAAACCAACGCGAAACAGCATCAGCAAAACGACGTCATTATGGGCTATTAATTTAAGTCCACGTCTCTAGGAATAGTCGAACATACGCCAACGTCTCTTTCTTCTGATATATTATATACATACATACATTCATACATACCACATCCCTGCGACGTCGAAGAGTTGGCCGTGAATTCTTCCCCAGTGAAAAACCCGTACATTTCCATCTCATTCAAGTTTAAAGTCTCCGGCGTTTATAAAAATACATATATATGTATCGGTGCTAATATGCTAATACACGCCGATACATATAAGACGTATATGTAAAGGAATGGGCTCCATTCAAGTGTCACACGACGTGTGTGCTATTCGTTTTTATTACTCGTGATTTGGACGTGACGCACACACACCTCCACACATACATATCTATAATAATACTATAAACAAATGGGACAAATGGGATGCGTTGATCTGTCCACTGGCCACTCACTCACTCGGTCGGCGGTTCACACCGATTAATAAAAAGAAAAGAATTTTATGTGACAAAAAATTTTTAATTTGTTTCGTCTACCAGAGATAAACTCGTTCCAATGCGTCTGGCACACGAACTCTTATCAGTTCCAAGAGTCGGGCACACAGCATCTGTCGGCAGTGTAGGTGCCGTGATGTATCACCAGCATGCTCCGAAATCACCAATTCTAATTGCCTTAGATCACTACGAATTTTACGAATATTCATCAAATTTTAGTATGTACATTTTTAATGATTACATATACATTTTGTTTCTGCAACCGGTTTTTTTTTTTTGTTTTTTTATTTACAAGAAACAGAATTATAATCTAATAAACCCGTTTTTTTAATTATGTTGAAATGTGGTTCCTTGTTTGAAGAATGTATAAGTTTTAGGTTCATTGTAATATTTCATCTTCGTGTTGTTTAAAACTTGTTAATATATTTTGAATCTCATAGATATGTAGTAAATGGAAGTAAATTATAAAAAAAGTCTCATATTTAACAAAAAAAAGTATGTTATAACTAATTCATGTTGTGTTTATTAGATTTTTTTTCATTGGTTTTAAGATTTCGATCTTTTTTGAAATGGTTGGAATGGACTTTAGGCATCAAGCGAACAGAGCTATATGAAGTCGAGACTCGTTTCACATTAACGTCAAATTTTTGACATTTGTTATCAATAGCCGAATATCTCTCTTTCGGGTACTGCACATGTAAACATGACCCTCACAATTTCGGATGCCATTGCAGTCAAAATCATAAATGGAAACACATTACTAGCCGGTAAGTGTTATTTCTGAATGAAATCTGTATTCCATTCAAATGGCAAGTTATTCGATAAGGAGTTGGCAACGAGTTGCATCTGTACAGCGATGACAAGGCGGTAGGAACTCAAGTGGTTCCAGTGAAATTGCGTGGAAAAATCCACGGCATTGAACTTGGGAAAGGAGTCAACGCTGATAAGCTGCTGGTGTACGGCGAGAAGGAGTTTGTTCTGTTGGAACTGAGTGCAAAGGTTTAACATTAACATATCTGTATTTACCCGGATGTAATGGACTATTTTTCAGCACAAATTCTATTTGCTTTATCGCGGCCGTATCTCCGACTGGATCAGTTCAGCCGCATTTCTATTGGATCAAAACGAGTTCGTCTTGTTGACTGCACACAGTATTGTCTTGCGATTTCCATATTCCCAGAAGGACTCTACTTGTAGCATTTCTCAAAGATCATCCTGCAGTGACAAGTCCACTCTCTATTGTTCAGCCATCTACGGCGAGCGATGGAATGAGCTGGTCATATTTGGTGGTGAGCCAACGAGAACAAATTAATGTGCTCAAATATTTTATTTCTTTTCGTGTAGGGAATGCATTCGGTGAATTACTCATTTGGCAGCCAGATCAATTAAAAGCCTCTCTGCTGCAGCGAATACCTTCGCACAATGGCGTAATATTCTCCATAAATTACAACGAAAGAGCGAACCTTCTGACAACTACCTCTGACGACCGATCTGTTCGCCTCTGGGCCGTGGACCTATCGCCTGATGGTTGGGCGGACACCAAATTGACTCCTTTGGCTAGCGGTTTTGGTCACATTGCTAGGGTGTTTCAGGGCAAAATCGTACAATGTTGTAAGTTTGCTGAGTGTGCGCTAAAGATCTTTAATCATCCAGAATGTTGTATTTTCAGTGAATCAATCTTACGTTATAACTGTTGGCGAAGACTCGTATATTTGTGTATGGCGAACTACTGGAGAACTCTTGCATAAGTGCCGCCAGCAATTTGGGGCTACAATTTGGAATTTCGATTATGACGAAGAAAGTCAAACACTGTACACAGTCGGGTCGACGGGTAACGTCTTGGCATATGGATTACAGGACCTGTTTTGCAGCAACGACAAATTAAACACCTCCATACTTCCTTCACTTAATATAAACAAAAGCTCTGAGGAATACATGGCTAAGATAAAGTTTATAACCCCAAACATTTTAGTTGGGATAACCAATAAGAATCGGCTGGTCTACAGAAATATCGACGACGAGAATGATCCCAATTGGAAGGTGGTCGAAAGTTTCCACGGATACAAGTGTACAGTTCTTGAGGTTTATAAGAACACCGTTGCTCTATGTGGTTATAAGCGGTTGACTTTGTTTAGATTTTCGGCACATTCTATTCACTTCGATAAATATTTCGATTCGGAGATATTGTGCAGTGTGATACGAGCGTTTCAATTCTTCACCGAGAACAATTACATAATATCCGACGAAGCTGGCAATTGCCGAATGTTGATGTCATCGTCAGATGGCCAATTGATAGAACGCGTCGTCGAATTACCCCAATGCAAGGAGCCCTGGCTGACATCGGCCGCAATGGTCGGCTCTGACTATTTGCTTGTGAGCAATCGACAGGGAAACATGTTTCTGTATCGGTGGATTGAACTTTCCAATATATTTGAACTGACTGATACACTGAAACATCCACACGGCCACCTAGGAGCAACGCTTATAATGTTGGAGAGCGATTCAAACGATTCGGCGTTGTTGAAGAGCGCTGGCCACGACGGCTCCATAAAGTACCTGAAGATACATAAGCAGAGCTCCAAACTCTCAATGTTTAAACGTGATAATGTACCAGTGGCTTGGGTGGAAACGTTAGAACGAAGGACTGACTGTGATCTGCTGCTCGGCTTCAATGACAACCACTTTGTGGTGTGGTCAAAACTTCACGATTTTACCGTACAGGTACCTTGCGGAGGAGGTCACCGATGCTGGGACTTCTGCATTTTTGAAGAGAAAAATTGTGATCAACTAATTAAACTGACTTTCATAAAAAATAAAAGGGTTCTATTGCATCAATTTAAATTGTTTAATAAGCCGAAGTCATCCATACATTTGCCAACTAGAAATATGTGGCATGTGAAATCGTGCAATGTTTTGGAGTCCTTAGAATTGGCGAACTCTGGAGCAGTAATTACCATCTCTTCTGGAGATGACAATTTGATTAAGATTTCTAAGTATTGCGCTGGATCGAATGAACTCTCACAAATAGCTGAAGTGCACCAACATATTTCCAATGTGAGATCGTTGAAAGTGCTAAAGCAGGATGATGATAACTACCTGATTTTCTCCGGTGGGGGACGAGCACAACTGTGCATCACAAACTTGCATTTCAAATCGTTCCTCGTCGAGGAGAAGCTCAATTTTACAATCAAATCGCAGAACTGTTGCAATTCAAAGAGTAGTGGAAACTATAACTTCGACCCTGAAACACGCATAATGTCACTGGACGCATTGCCATTAGGTGATGGCGGAGGCTACCACTTGTTCATTGGATGCTCCGATGGCTTTGTGAGAAAATATCACTTGGACTCTGAATGGAACATTTCTCTGAATGACGAAATATATTATGGAAGGTGCATTTTACAAGTCCATTTGGTGAATAGTTTATTTTTGTTGATTGCTGCCACAGATGGCATCATACGCTTCTCGAATCTAAACCTTTCGGAAGTTCACCTCAAACTCATTCACCACACAAGTGGCATCAATGCCTTCGACACGCATTACAACGCCGAGACGAGAGAGTTGCGTGTTCTCACAGGGGGCGACGATCAGGACCTGGTCTTCTCGAGACTTTCTCTAGGAGACGAAGGCGCACCAGTTGTTCTCGAGACATCGCATTTCAGCAGCTTGCACACAGCGCAAGTGACCGCTGCCCAGATATCGCCTTGTGGTCGCTTTGCCTACTCAAGTGGCGTCGATCAGAATCTCTTTAAGGTGAATTTGGAGGCGAAGTGTGTGGCTGGACGATTCCATTCATGCGTGGCCGATGTAAAAGGTGTGCGTCTTTGTTCGGGGGAAATGTGCCTGTTATTTGGATGTGGTCTTCAAATCCACAGTTTCGAAAGCTGATAATGGTAAGGACATGTACATTGTATTAAATGAAATAAATAGGTTTTCTATGTTTATTAAATATTGTGTTTCTGTTTATAAGAAAATTCTTGGTGATCCCCCAAGCTGTCTGGGCACAAAGGCTTCGTTGTAAGGATGTCAAAGTTCAAGTGTTCTACGTTGCCTTCCTTCTTGTAACGATAGTCCAGCAAGAGTTCCTTGAATGTTATGAAGTTAGTGAACGAGTTGAGCAGCTCGAAGATCTCTCCGTTTTCTAAAGAACCGACATAAGAATTGTTCTCTCTGGAAAAAATTGGCATGTCACATATGAAACGTCTCTCAATGTTTTACCATACTCGAACTCCTTAGCGAAACGTCGCATGTCGAAGTCCTTCATACGCTTGTTCAACTCGCCGACAAAGAAGTTCTCGAATAGAGTTGTATACTCATTGAAAATGTCCATGTACTCCAGCTTGTTCTCTTCGGTGTCCTCTATGCATTGCCAGTAGGTTTCCATAAAATTTTGATGCATTGTCTAAAGAGACTTTTATGAGAACACCTGCCCAACGATACGCCGTCATCGCATACTATACCTCGAACTCAGTGCTGAGCACAATATCCTCTATATGTCCGATGACCTCGTCAAAATATTGACTGCCACCATTCGTGCAGATTATGTCAATAGGTGATTGGTCGTCCAGTTCCATCCTTGCACTTAAGTCGAAATGTATTCCAAATGCACAGCAAGCTGACGTTTCTCCACAATGCTAATATTCGCAGCTGTCCCCGTTTATTTAGAAGTCAATGGCGTCGACGTTGCGATGGCAACGCACGGCTTCAATAGGCTAAAGTAGTCTCGATATATAGTACTACGTAAAAATGTATATAAGAAATGCAGTATTAATTTGTAAACAATATATTTAATAAATTGATTTAAGAAATAACATGTTCAATAAAAATCTTTTGCATTACAACTTTACAATTTCTTTCTTTTTCAACATCATAAAAGTCTATCACTATTTCACGCACGCTCTTACGACTGCATGCTTTCAAAGCAAACCAAGATCATTCTATTTAAACCTGATAGAGCCATCATAATGATAATTGAGTTGATAAAAAGTGAAATCCATCAATAATATATCTATATGACGTTCAAGCATTACCCCGTATACCATTAAAAGTATAGATTTTCTTTAAATGAAACACGAAACAATATACAAATAAATTCATCGTAAGGTGAAACACTTCGTTCGTAACGTATGGGGAAGCCAGTGAGTTTAATGAAATATAAGTTTTGCTCTTAGATGTTATGAACAAAAGTCTTTGTCTAATTTTTGTCCTTTTCAGCCTTTGCTGCTGCCCGATCAGCTTTCTTCTGTTCATACATATCGATAAATTCCTGCTTACTGGGCATGGGTTTAATGTGTCCCATTTGTACAAGGTATTTGATAGAAACCGTTGTTCCACCTAAAGCAACTCCAGTCAATAGAGAAACAAGTAAATAAATAAGGAATATTACCAAGTGTTACGGCATATCTTAAGGGGGTGGCAACTTTGTAGCAAAGGTATGCGATCGCATAGTGACCCATGTCAGAGTTTTGAACTTTCTGTATTATAGTTTCGCTGAGGTGGATGTATTGAAGCAGTGCCGGAACATCTACGCCACTGAAAATGAAAATAGTATAGAAGTACCTTTATATTAGAGTGGATATAAACAACTAACCTCTTCGATAAATAGTAGAAGCCTCCAAGCCAACCGATTGACGTCACGACATGTACGGGGATCAGGACGTACCAATATTTTTTATACATTAATTTGAATTTAGCAAATAGTCCCAAATTGGAGGTTTCCCCGAAAATATCCGATTCGGCAACAGCAGCCGATGACTTGCTGTCTGATTTTCCGGCACGATCAGGTGAAGATTTAACGCTAAAGTGTCTGGTGTTTCCTATGCATGTCCAAACGGTAGGGATTTGTGGCCTCCGAAGCACATATGTGATTCCAATAGGACATTTTGTACAAGGGAACTGTTTCACCGGCTGCTCCGAGGCAGCACACTGACTTCTGTTTCTAGTGATTAAGTAATTATTGTAACAATTTGTATGATCGGTGCTGCTGTTGTATGCGGACGTGACAAACGGTGCGACAAAAGCCGAACGTACGTAGTATTGTTGATGTCCAAAGTTTAATGCTGTTCTCACAGACGCGTGAGTCAATAACTTTATACTAGACATGTTCAATTGTGCACGCAATAATCTAATTATGCTAGATAGTTCACTAGTTGATATTCAAAAATTAATATTGTTCGGCTTAATTTCTTCTTCTGCTATTTCCCATGTTCTTTCTAGAGGTGCGTAGTGTGGCCGGCAGATCCTATTTTCATTTAAGTGAACAGCTGATGGCCGGTTTGTTCGATTTTCTGACAAGACTCTCGTAAATGTCGGTAAGTAAAATATGCAGTTCCCATTGCGTGCGTTAGATGCGTGTAGTTTATATATAAACCGGAAGTACACGAAGTGGAAGAAATGGCATTATAACGAAGCCATATAAAAGAAAAATTAAATAATATCAAATATATTATGTGAAAAAACTGATTTAAAATTCGATATTTAAATTGAAAGATAAACTCAAATGTGAATTCAAATATTGATATCATTATCTCGACCACAGTATCAGACAAAAGTATTTGTAGCAGACCTTCCAAGGAAAAATAAACAACGAAGAAAACAATAAAAGAAACAGAACAATATAGTACATAATAAAACAACACGAAATGAATTTTCTCAAAGACAATCGCTTGATTTTGTTTACCTCAAGATGTCTACGTGCAACGTAACACAGAGCACAAAACCAATAAAAATTAAAAAATAAAAAAACCATTTGTTTTTGTACAAAAACAGATCAGTAAAAGACAGAAACAATAATAATAGCGAATGTTTGAGTTAAATGCTCGAGCCACCTTATCTGCAGCCAATCGCCAAAATATATATCGCTGTCCGTACTGTATATATATTAATGGCCGTTTGCGATTTCCTGTCGATCTATTTTCAGCCGTTTCCTGTTTATATTCAGTGGACGCGGAGGAACCGATTATTCGTTTATGGCACCGAACTCATTCGCACCAATTGAGGGCCAGACAAGGCGTCCAGACGCTGCAACCGCGGTCTCTTCGCCTGGGTCATGAGGGCCGCGCGAACTTCGATGGGCGCATGGGCTGCCGCAATGGCGGTGATGGTCGCATTTTGTCGGAATAGCTTCTGCCTGATGCTGGGCCTCTTGGAGCGCAGATCTTTGGTGGCGTGGTGCGAGGAGCTGTGCCGACTGCTGCTGCTGCTACTGCTGCAGCTGCCGCTCGCGTAGTCACTGTATTCGGATCGTCTGTGTCGGTGGTGTTTACGATGCTTCCGAGGCTCCCCGCCGGAGCCTCCGGACCCGCCGACGACCTTGCCCGACACGTCCCGTTGCTGCTTGTCTCTTGGACCGATCTCGTTCTCGAAGTAGAGCTTAGTCTCGCTGCCCTGGTCACTGCTCGGCCTCTTGTACTTCGCCTTTGTCTTTTGCTCCAGATCCGCCTTGTTCTTCAGAGCCACTTCCTCCAAATGCTTCTCCTGCAATGCAAGCATTGATTAATCGATTAATCGATTGTGGTGGTGGATGGTGATGACCATGCCACTTACAAACATCACCCGTCGCTGCTTGTCGCGCTTGGCCAGAATGACGACCCAGCCGCCGTAGGAAACCATTATGATGGCGGGCACCAGGACTCCGGCGAGACCCGCGGCATTCCGTATCCATGCGTGATACACGGCCACGAATATCACCAGAAAGGCCACAATCACCGCCACCAGACGCCCATTGGCCTTCCGCTCCTCCTGCAAGTACACCCAAAGTTATGTCGATGATAAATTAAGAGGTTTATCGTTCCATTGCCAAAATAAAAAGTTTATATTTATAAAATGCACATCCAGGAAAATGTGCTAAACGCAGAATAAACATTTATTTAAAGAGCTGGCGTTTCGCCGTAGTTGTTCGTGGAGAAGAACATCTGGATCTCAGACTTCTCCAAGGCAGCGGTTTACACATCATTCGTCAATTCTAGTGATTAATTTCACTTGTATTTTCTTAGGTGTATTCCCAACGCGCTCCCCCACATTAGAATCAATATCGCTTGATTTATTAAGTCCACCTGGGAAATTCCTGGAAAATGTTTCGCGAACCGAATTTCGATCGCCCTGGTACGCTAATGGCATAGACCACATTGTGTGCGATCGGCACGCGATTCCACTGAGGATCGGCCGGTCAGGGCTATGTGTTGACCTCTCTTGCTCGGACACTTACTCTCGATTTCTTCTCGAGGATTTCCTTAAGATTTTCCGCGATGATCTCCTCATCTGACATGGACTCGAATTTTTTTACTGATTGTTTTTCAATCTCCGAAACCTCTTTGAGTTGGTCTTTTGTGTCGGTCATTTTTGCCTCTTATATAGTAATGTCCTTAAATCATTTGCACGCAAATATACTAAATAAATTAACTTCGATGTTTCTCCGTTGTTGTCTACTGAATCGATTGTTTTCACGAAGCCTCTTGATCCGATCGGCACGCGTTCAAAATGAATACTAAAGCCCAGGCCAAGATCATTCGTTCTCCCAAAATGAAACATCATGTAAATATTCGTGAGTTTGCGCGATTTAGAAGATTTCGCGTTGTTTTCGAGCAAAG
This sequence comes from Coelopa pilipes, assembly GCA_947389925.1. NCBI lineage: Eukaryota > Metazoa > Arthropoda > Insecta > Diptera > Coelopidae > Coelopa > Coelopa pilipes. Next base: position 31,556,254 of record OX376700.1, on the reverse strand, counting down.
TAAAACAAGTGTACATCAGAGAACGAACGTAGTCCATGAATTCCTTCTGTTTGTTTACTTAACATTAAATTACCTCTGTGAACATGTGCATACAACCATGACTACATGTTTCCAGTGCAGACATATATACGGTTTTAAATGTTTATCTATATTTCTGATGCTGGCCAAATTATAAGAATCTATTGTATTCGACCAATGATCTGGTGACCTTTCATGATTGGATTTGGGCGGATAAAAGTGCAGTCATGTGTGTAAATATTTCCCGCATTAACGTTCTCCGGTTCGATACGAAAACGGATATCGGTATTTTCAGTATCGAATCTGGAGGCCTCTTCAATAAAATAAAATATTCTTATAGAACTTTCATAACTGAGTTTTCATAATCAGTCAGAACAAATAAAATATTCAAATTATTTTTCGTTGGAAACAAAAAAATATCGTTCGCGATAGAAAGCAATTTTTACTCGTACTCTTCATTAATGACAACATTTTGTTATTAAATACGAAAAAGCGTTTTTTTTTTTGTTTTTTTCAAAATAATATTTGCCGTAAACTCAATAATATTTTAACCCGAAGTAAAGAAAAAATTTATTTATTTTATTAATTATTTCTATTTGATTCAACTATCTTGACTATGGAAAACTCTGATATAGTACATAGATGGTAGTACTCAAGTACTATTTTAACCCGAAGTAAAGAAAAAATTTATTTATTTTATTAATTATTTCTATTTGATTCAACTATCTTGACTATGGAAAACTCTGATATAGTACATAGATGATAGTACTCAAGTACTATTTTAACCCGAAGTAAAGAAAAAATTTATTTATTTTATTAATTATTTCTATTTGATTCAACTATCTTGACTATGGAAAACTCTGATATAGTACATAGATGGTAGTACTCAACTCACTGTTTGTTTCTCTATACTTGTTTGAATATTTATATATGATGTTTTTAGTTAAAAATATATATTTTCAAAAATTATAAAAATTGTAAGCTGAATTTAATTATTAAATAAGAATGTTGTTGAAAGTTATTTTTTGTTAGAATAATTCACTTGTCACAAAAACACTTGTTATAGCGAAATAGTTTTAGTCATAATATCTTTGAGTTTATAAAGTAGAATATAAGTTGTGTGAAAATAAATTTTTCTCATTATCCAAGCAATAGCCACTTCGTGCGTTTATTTTCCAAAATTTTTGATATAAAGCAAAATAAAATTTCAATCGTCTCATTGGAAATCTGAGCAACCCTGTGTAATACCTAGTGCAGTATTCGTTTCTTCTTTGACGTACTTCTGCCCTACACATCGCTATATCGCTCTGTAGAGAATGTTGTGAATTTTCCTGTTTTGTTAGTGGCCACAGATTGTAGTTTTGGAAAATTTTTCTGTGTAGAAAACCTCATTTGTCGATATTCACTTAAAAGTATAAACAGATTTATGAGGCTGCATAAAGAAAGGCTATAGATTGGACAAGAGTCAGAAGTTTATACAGCCATTCGAGTCAGAAACTGGTAATAGCAGAATGTCCAACCGTGGCTCAGGTCCCATTCCCAATCGGTGGTTGCATTGCCCACGTAAGAGTGAAACGTTAATATTTGAACGATTTCTAGCGTTCAAGACTCCATTAAGCAGTGCATATAAGGATCAAATGCCTTTGGACTGCATGTTTCTACCAGAGATGATCTTTGGCTACTGCAAGACTCTGAAGGTTTGTTTGTTGTACTTGCAGTTAGCATTTGAGTAACTTCATATTTATATTGCAGTTGAAATTGGGGTTGTGGATTGATTTGACGAACACAAAGCGTTTCTATGACAAAGAAACTATTGAATCGCGTGGCACTCAATACGTCAAGTTGCAGTGTCGTGGCCACGGCGAGACACCTTCCCCTGAACAAACGCGATCCTTCATAGAAATCGTCGATAGTTTTTATAACGATCGACCACTCGATATAATTGGAGTACACTGTACTCATGGCTTCAATAGAACTGGCTTTTTAATTGTATCATATTTAGTCGAACGACTGGACTGTTCTGTTGATGCTGCTTTGTCGATTTTTGCCAAGGCTCGTCCGCCAGGTATATATAAACAAGACTACATAAATGAACTATTTCGACGATATGGTGACGAGGAAGATGCAACTCCAGCTCCAGAACTGCCCGACTGGTGCTTAGAATATGACGACTCAGATGTGGTTGATCGGTCAGAAAGAAAACGTAAATATGATGATATAGAATCAGCAACAACGTCACAGCAAGCATTAGAAAATGGGGACGATGATGGTCAAAAAAAATCGAAAAGACGCCATGAAATGGTGATAAAAAACGCGACATTTATGGCTGGTGTGCCTGGTGTGGTGTTGGTGACGGATCAGCCGCGACTTGGAGAGTTGCAACAGAAAGTACAGAAGATGTGCGGTTGGAAAAAGAATGGCTTTCCGGGATCACAACCAGTTTCAATGGATAATAAAAATCTTAAGTTTTTACATAAGATGCCGTATAGAGTTTCATGGAAAGCCGACGGAACAAGGTATGAAGAGTGGTGATATTTTGTAGTGTGATTTTAACAATTTTGTGTTACAGATACATGATGTTGATAAATCAAAAAGACGAAATCTATTTTTTTGATCGAAATCATTCTTGCTTTCAAGTTGAGAACTTAACGTTTGTTAAAGCCGGAAATTTGACCGAACATTTGAAAGACACATTGCTCGATGGTGTAAGTATATTTAGAAACTGTTCTGTATATAACTATAAAGCTTTTGATTCAAGGAAATGGTACTCGACAAGTTCAATGGAATTATCACACCACGTTATTTAGTGTATGATATTGTCAAAATCTCGAACCTCGACATTGGAAGCCAGCCGTTCTTTCCGGACCGCTTACGATGTATTAAAAACGAAATTATAGGCAGGAAAAAATACTTTAGATGTGTGGATGAATTTTAAAATAAGTATTTTTTCCAGATCCTCGCAATGCTGCGATAAGGCAAGGAATAATTGATCGTCCATCTGAACCATTCAGTGTACGTAATAAAGATTTTTGGGATATATATCAGTCTGGATCACTGTTGGGGGAGAAATTTGCAAAAGCATTGTGTCATGAACCAGACGGCTTAATTTTCCAACCATCCAAAACTGTAAGTACTCAAACCAATTCTGAATGTAATTGCATGACTAAATATTTAATATAAAGGGCTATGTAGCTGGCGTTTGTGATAAAGTACTCAAATGGAAACCGCGTAACATGAATTCAGTTGATTTTCGATTGAAAATTGCAAAAGAAAGTGGAATGGGGTAAGAGTTTCGTGTTACTTTACGTTTGCTTTAGTTTACAACATCAACGATTTTCCCAGGTTGTTAACCACCAAAATCGGTCTTTTGTATGTTGGTGGACTCGATGAGCCATTTGATCGAATAAAGTATACAAAAGTCCTTGCAGAACTCGATAATAAAATTATTGAATGTACTATGAATAATCAATGGCAATGGGAATTTATGCGAGAACGCACGGACAAGAAAATGCCAAATAGTTTTAATACGGCAAAAGGTAAGTTGAACATTTTTTTTATATTTTTTCCACATAACTTAAATTTAATTTATTATAGCTGTTGTGGAAAGTATAAAAAATCCAGTCACTACCAACGGATTGCTTAGATTTATTGCTGAACATGGCTATCGAGATGATAGTGATATAATGCCTCCCCCTTCTTCAAACAGCAGTCACCGACAGTCACACGCCAATCATCAATTGTCACAACAGCAGAGACATATGCCACCACCTCAGTAGACATTTACTACGCACAATTTAGTTTACTCGTAATTTTATTCTTTGGAAACTTACGCGAATAAAACGATTACTTCGAGAATGAGATTTTAGCGATAACTATAAAAAGACAATATAAAATCATTTTTAAATCTACTCTTCCCAATCGTTCAATGCCCAATCGAACTTACATGAAGTATAAATGGAAATCTGTGTAGAAAATTGTAAATGGCTTAGATATTCTCTATTTGTTGAAAATGAAAAGGTAAACTACATATAATTATAATATTTATAAAAAAAAAAATACACTTTACTTCTACATAATCGACCAGAGAACAATATCATCTTAGAATACTTCCATTTTTAATCAATTCTTGTTCGCTGACTACCCCAATGTGAAGTAGACAAACAAGTGCGGCTCCTTGTTCTGCTTGCTTTTTGTTTTTTTCCCAAAACGAACTGGTAAACTTTTTTCCGTCGAACGTACAAATAGCTCGAAATAATTTGTCTATTCTCTGAGTTTCATATGTGGGATTGTCCTTGTTGTTTTTGCATGCATATGTGTAGAGAATCGTCTTTGGCAGCTGAGTATCTATTTTAATATAAGTTATTCATTGATTATCGCATGTCATACATATTTTCCTTATTGTTCGTACCATTGGAATAATTTGAACGTAGAAAAGCTATATTATTTTCAATCACATCGGGATCCAATGGAGGTGCGTCCAGTTTTTTCCTTTTCAAATCCGGTCCATCTTCGGTGTCGTCATCTGGTATCAACCCAGGGGCCACCTCTCTTCGGCCGAAATTGCCCTTCTCTTTGAATTCGAGCTGCTTGGTATAGCAATAGTTGCCTAGATTCCAAATTTCACTATGTTGTCAAATAAAACAGGGTATTTAATCCAATGTTATTTGATTCGATATCTGACTTACCACATTTGTTGCAGTGTTTGGCATTGTAGAAACTGCTTTCCACGCGGTGATTCTTGCAGCTCTTTTAGTATATTTTGTACGCAATACTTGGTATTGTGTGCTGCGTTATCGTAGTCAACGCTCAGTTTCAAATATTTGCATATTATATCGTCCATTGGTAGTAGACCTGCAGATCCATAACATTTGCTTTTAGTTATACTAGAAATAATGATATTGCAATACCTTCTTTTCGAAATATAGAAACATTCAATTGTGCTGCTCTGGCTACCATAACGCTGTCTGCACCACTAAGCTCCTTGAATTTATTAATGTCCGCGTATTTACAAATATCCCTTGAACCGCCATTAGCAATAACTGGAATATCAACTACTTTTGCTATTTCCCGTATGAAGTCTTTAAAAATAAATCATACTTTTTTAGTAAAGATACGAAAGAGAATAGTGTGCTATTGACTCTACCAGGGTGTGGATTATGTTGCGGACGCTCGTCGCGTGTTCTGGCATGTATGGCTATCGCAGATATACCTGTGGATGCGAAATCTTGGACTAATTTAATGGTGTCTTCTAAATTAGGAAGAATTCTAAAAGAAAAAATGGTAGAAAAATATATATATATATATATATATATATATATATATATATTATATATATATATTAGGCGTCGTAAAGGCTGCTTACCTTATTTTGCACGTAACTGGAATTGATAAATTATCACAGAGTGTACGCAATATGCTGGAGGCTTTTTCGGGTTGCGCCAATAGAGCTACACCCATGCCACCCTTAATTGAAAATTCTTTGGGACAACCCATATTTATATCCAAGGCTGCCACGTCATTTTGCACCTATTTGACATATTAGCAAGTACTTAAGCAATTACAAAATTCTATTTGGTTTCTAAAATAATAGTTTCACCTACCAATTTTCCCACGGCCAGTGCTCGTTCTGGATCATTCGTGCCCAATTGGAGCACAACACTGTCTTTTTCTTTGGCACATGTGCGAAATACAATGGTTCCATCGGAGGGGTCAACGAAATCAACAGTTCCCAGAACTCCTGATAACCAGATATTGTTCAGTGCTTCCGTTACTGATGCCACACAAGTTATTTCACTCACCATTGATGCGACGTTTGCACTTGATCAGTTTTCGATCTATCAGTTCTTCAGTGTAAACAATGTCGGCTCCACATTCCAGTGCGAGAAGACGCATCGGCAAAGTGCCCACCCGCACCATTGGTGCGAGAATAACTTTATTTTTGTAGCAAAATTTCGTCTTATCCACTGTCATGTTTTTAAAAATTCTAAAAAAATCTCCGAATCTCATGAACCAAAATACTCAACATACGAATGCAATTCAGAAAAAATAGACAACTGTCAAACGGAACAGCTGTTTGTAACATGTGCGACTTTTAGGAAGTGTTCAAAATATAAAAAATACACTGAAAATCAAGGACAACTTGTTTGAATTAAAACGCTATGGAATGTAAATCAAGAAAAAAATAATAATAATTTATATCAATTAGTATTATCCAATGTTCTTCAGCAGTATTCATAAAATTTTAAGTAAAACACCCAGAAGTAAAATTTTTATTTGTATTTATTTTGTTAAAAATTAATCCAACTAAAATACTATATTTTAAGTTCAAAAAGAAATTCGTACCAATTTAGCTATATTGTGCCAGTTTTACATAATTACATGGTATTTTGAATTTTCATTACATTGTTATAAACAATAATTTTTGGAATATTGCGATATCTGCAAATTGGTTTTGTTCAAATTTTTGTTTTTAGAATTATAGGGTACAGAATAGAATACAGTAAAATAGGTATATATTTCAAATAATAAAAAAACTAATTTAAAATAGTTTGTTTGTCACAAGCCACTGCTCCAAAATTTTCATTCTACACATACAGGACAAATTCTCCAATTTTCATACAAAATTAAGTCGCAATCAAAGCATTTAAATCCATCTTATGCAACGCATTCGCACACGATGGACAACTGACCATGATAATGCGACAGTAGAAATATGGAACACACGCGAGTGAAGCAACGACGGAGATGCAGTGGCAGTTTTGATTTTTTTTAATATTTGCATTCGCTTCTTCCGTTGCTTAAACAACATCATCATTATCATCATCATCATTAATTTTCTGTTTCCATATACCTTACCTTCGCAGTCGAACTTCACGTGGTCAGCAAATGTAGCAGTAACAGTTGTTTGGTTGGTTTCCCACTAAAAGTTTACACAAAATAAAGGACAAAATATTTTCTCCATTCACTCCGCTGTGAGGCGAAATTCTTCTGCTTCCCTACTTAGTGGCCCTTCCCTCAATGTTTGTTACTGCTCTACAAATCACTGCTTGCATGACGGACGCGCATTATTAGCTAAAGTTGTTGTTTTCATTTGTTTGTTGTAATTCATTGATGATGTATGTTGGTTGATTGGTTCGTATATCACTTTAGTTAATTTCTTCCAAGGCTCTCTCGGTGTGGAGCCCAAATTGGGAGCATTTAGACCCAAGGAGTCCAGCCTTCATACAGGAGGGCGAGATTATCCGGATTTGTAGCCTCGCGGATAATGAAATCAACCTGTTCAGTAACTGTGCAACGCCGGTTCGGATCAGGGTCTCGTCCTTCGAGTTTCATACGGATGCGCTTCCACACGGACACCGCGTATGCGTTGCGCTTTTGCTCCCGTTGATTAATACCTAGAAGTTCATAATTAATTAGTAAACAGTAAATAGCAAGCAATGTAGTTAGAAAATAACCTTTCTTCTCTACAGCTGAGTTGGAATTACTTTGACTGTTCGCCGCTGCAGATCTCACAGATCGCGCTGGAGAGTCATTGCTAAAGTCATTCTGTATGAAGCTTTCTACCAAATCGATCAAGTCGATGTAGTTATCAGACAGTGTTTGCAGAATAATTGTGATTTGTTCCTGCAGTTGCATCAATACAGATTCCGAAAAGTCGCGAGATATTATTTTCATTTGCAGATCGCTGAGTTGAGCGTAGAACTGCCGTTGAGAGTGCAGGAACTCCCGAACTCGAGTTGAGATCGATGCGTTTGTCTTCTCAATACTAAATTGATTTGTTGCAGAGTCCACTTTCACGATGGACTTCAGCAGATGTCGTATATCCAAGCGTAGTTGATTGTCTACCAAAGCCTTTTGGAGTGGAATTCATTAAATTCATTCAGAAGGAAATATTTGTACTGAACTTTACCTGTAAGTGATGTCCAGTCTCGTATATATTCTCCTGAATATTTTGAACAGAGCGCTCGTAGTCAGCCAACTGTCTTTGTATTGCAAATGTCATTTCATCCAAGAGACCCGAAATGTTATTAATCCAACATTGGTCCACCTTGCCCTCGGGATCTAATAGCTGAACAATGGATTGCTCAACAGGTGTGATCATAACCCCTATTTGCCGCAAGTGGCTTAGCGATTCTTCCCACTGCGTTAAAGCAACTAGGAACGATCGATCTGCGTCCATGGTATTCTCATTACCGCTCTGTAGAAGCTCATATTGTAGTACGACATTGGATTGTTCTACCAATTGTTGAGCCAAGTGCAAATAAAATCGATAACGTTCGGTTTGGATCTGCACGCAACTATTGAACGTTTCTTGTAAGGCGAATAGACTTTGATTTGCTCCCACTGCCCACTTCAATCGTTGAACAATGACAGCGACATTTTCTTCAATATCGGACTGGATTTTTGCCATGGTCAGTTTCCATACGCTAAGAGACTGACTTGTATTTTGCACGCTGGACAATAATTTCTTTTTGTGCACGATATGTCCGTAGATAAGTTGCGATTCGCGGAAGAAACGCTCATTTGCCCAGAAATGGGCCGAGGCTACAAAAGTGTAGTGTTCGACTAGCTTTGTTTTATAGTGGACCAGCATTTGTAAATGTTTCGTGGTGCAATTTTGTTGTAATGAGACAAAAAGATTTTGACACAGAGCTCGAGCGTTCATTAGAGTAGCTTCGTCTGGGTATTGCACACTCATTGGGACCGTTTGCTTTAGTTGGTTCTCTAGAGCAAATGATATCAACGACGTCAGGCCAGTGATGTAGCAGTTTTGCATAGAATTATTGTAGTCAATCACGGGATAACTCAGATGGCGCACATCGTAAAACAAGTCCAAGTTATTGCTCTGCAAGGCCTCAGTATGAGCGCGAACTCCTTGAAATACTTTTACGATTGTTTCGTACTTTTCGCTCGATGGATCAAAATCATAGCAAAAGATGGAGAGCTGCAATGCATAAATGCCGTTTTACCTTAGAAAATCCATTAAATTGTTGAACTTACCACAAATTGCTTCACCCGACAATCCGGCAAGTTGTGCAGGGTATCACGCACTACCTCATTAAGTGAATTCATTTGTGTTCCACACTCATCGAAGAGTTCCTCGATTTCGGCTAACAAGTCTATTAATTCCGTATTATGGATGTTCGCGATAGTCTTCCTGAAAGATTCTTGGCTCCCATTATTGGCGCAGATCATGTTCAACGACTTTTGCAATTCCACCTCGTTGTCCATCATGAACAAGCACACTATTCGCTCCGGTATGGCGATTTGGAAAGCGGTTTTAAGTTTATGCAGAGATTGTAGACTTGAGCGCAGGGTTTTCAAGGCAGTAACATTTTGATGATTTAAATCTCGGAACACCGCCTGATGCATTGTCAGCAACATTTCAATATAGTCGATCTGTTGGTCGAGAATGAAACTATCGTCGTTTTTGTTCAATGAGGTTTCTTCGAACATGATAAAGGACTCATTGGTTTTTGTAATCGTCTCCAGCATAGCCAATTGAAGAACATTTGTATGCTGCTCCATGTCAATGATTAGGAATGATTCTATAGCACCCAAGGCAGCTTCAACAGGTAGGTTCTGAGAATAAGAGAATGAAAGTTAAGAAATAATTACATTTCGGAACAGAAAGCAAACCACATACCAGTTGTTGCTGTTGTTCGCCGAGGAAATTTACGGACTTGTGCAAGTCAAAGTTCAATTCTATCCAAATTTTCTCCATGGCCGCCGAGTATTGCATAGCATTCGCCTGTTCCACCTCATCCAAACTCTGCTCGGACTCCGCGATTTTCTGCAGTTCTTCTCGCATCGAAACACCGTCTCGCACTTCATCCAACAATTCTCTGTACCACTGCGAATACATGGGCAGGCGGTTTCGGAGAAGACGCTTTCGCGGATAGAACTGCAGGACATTTGCATACTGCATTAAGGACTCCATGCACTCGATGGCCATGCGCGCTTGTTGGTACAGAGTATTGTCCATTTCTTTCCGTGCGAAATCCGACTTGCTGTACAGTTGATCCTGTGCGCTCTGCTCCAGTAGTTCTCGGACAACCTCAAACTCGTTGGCGCACGTGCTCTGCTGATAGTCGAACAGTCGCATGCGCATGTGGGCGATGTGACTGCTGCGCGGAGCGTTCAAAACCTCGTCGAAGTAGAGTCGTGTGCTGGCTTCCAGGTCGGCATGGCACTTGCTCACACTCTGCTTGATGCTGTTGAACTCCTCGGTGGCTCTCTTGTAGGCGCTATACCGCTGCGAAATGGTGTTCAGCGAATGACTGCCCATCGCCGAGCCCAGCATCTCCAGTTCGCGTATCATGGCCAACTGCTTGCTCAGACTGTCCCGCTCCTCCTCGGCCTGTTGGAGGTCCTTGCGGTTCTGCTCCAGTGATGTGATTTGTGCAACGATTTCATTCAGCTTCGACTGGACTTCGTCTCTGCAAATGAAAAACAAGTTATAGCAAATAATGCACACAACAAACGGATAATTCATTTCCACCGGCACTTGCCTGTATTGTAGCCAGAACGGTTTGAACTCGTTGAACCGGATGCTTATGGTGTTCCGAGTCGCATCCGCGTCATGTTTCCTGGCCAACCCATCATCATGACGGCTGCGACGATGGCCTTCCTCGGAGTCGACGCCTCCGCCGGGGCCGTTGAGCTTCAAGGCCGCGATGTCAGCTGCAGCGGCCACGACGGTGGTCATGCGAGTGCTTGTCGTGGTGCCGTCATCGCTGACCGCCCAGTCGACCAACGGATCGTACACGAAGGCCTCCAGTAGGGTGAGCAGTGTTTCACGCTCCTTGCGCAATGTTTTCAAAACATGTTCGCAGCCCAGACGAAAGGTGCCCTGGAAACACCCACAAGACAACATGTCATTAGTCACCAATCGATTAGCTCTCTAGCTCAAGTCAATAGGACAACGGAATTTCCTCAAGTCCCTGGTGCTTAATGCTCGAAATTGAGTACCGACTGTGCAAAGAGTGGGTCCAAATAAAGGTTGCGTGTGTGTTTTCCCAATTACGAATTGGTTTATTAATTGGATGGCTTTCATGATTCCATTGATTAAAACACTAATCAATAAGTTATGACTGCGCTGGCTGGACATGGGGTCGCATTTAATAACAATCTCAGTTTTTAATTCTCAAATAAGTTATTCATAGGAGTCCCAAATTCTTTCAATATAATATGGGACAAAGCCTTTCTCGAAGATCCGTCATGGGATTTACATTAACTTTATAGTCATGGAGATCTACTGATTAATGAATGTTTACAAATTACTGTTTACAAAGTAGTTCACTTGTTGCGTTGGAGACAAAAATGTCATACACAGAGATACAAACAGTAATATACCGATTAGAAGAAAGTCCCAGCAACAAAAGCAATAACATCAACATCATAAATTTTATCAACAATAAATGCGATTACAATGGGAATAGACCATGCTATGGTGTATATTTCATCGTCCGACGAAAGTGGAAATGGAAATCTGGTTCAATGAGTTACAAAGATAAGGCTCTCACAGCTTGGGTCTCTCATGTCAAGGCCATATATTTCTCGAAAACCACCAGTGAATGATAGATCCCGGACTTAGTACGCACGATTGACAAGTGGCTGGTCATTTTATGGCACCAAATGGCTTAGCAATTAATACTGATTGCAAGCACTACCTGTCCAGAACAAGAGGAGGAACCAAGGAGCCAAAGGGAATGTGTGAATGGTAATATCGATAGCGGAGCGGTTCGCTTGAAAGCGCTCCAACGAATATTTTCTGCCCCAACAAATAAATCAATAAAAAATATTGCTACAACACAAACAAATACAATAAACATAACAACCCAGCCGACGCGGAGCTCCCAGACCTAACACTATTTGCAATGACTTAGTACGAGGATAACCCAGCTAGCACGAGTCGACCTACGAACACCCACTCGCACACTCATCTTCCATTCGTTCCACGCTCAACCCCGACCGAGTCACGACGAGGACAAGTGAAATGGGTGTTGTTTATTCCATTGTGTGTTCGTCTCCCATTCCACCCATTTGGTTGATGAAAAGTGCAGCGGGTCCTGAAAGACAACACCAACACTCTGCCACCAACAACAGCACAGCAGACTAGACCTGTGAGTGAACGGAGCTTTATCAGCAACTAATTGCATAGCGATAATTATCGCTGATACCCACCCACCCAGACTGCTCGAAGCCGAGCCCTTCTCAGTCGCGACCCCACGGAAAGTTCGGTGTCAACTCCGGCACATCGGGCTCTTTTCCGACGGTCCCGCTGTGAGTTTGTCCTTCGGCCCACTCGAAGAGAGCGTGTGCGTCCGGAGAGCGGAAGAGAGTGAGATTGTTGTTTCGTGCGGCGGCTTGCGTGAGGAATGATTACGAATCGAATCGAATCCAATCCTAGTCGCTGGTATTCGTCAAAGGTCTCCCGTTCGTATCGGTGCTCGAGCGCTCGCCGCGGATTTTCGGCGGATTTCCCCCAAGTAATAAACGTTTGTTAGATCCACGCATTTGCATAGATTGCCTAATATCTCGCTGAGGAAATAGTGGGTGCGCCTCAAAATGTAGCTCCGTCGAAACCGTCGGATTGTGTTCTCTTGTGAAATTCCAAAATGGATTCCTCGACGACGGAGTCTTTCAATGTAACGACGACATGGCTGAGCTCGGACGTGGTGACCACCGATGCGATTCTAGTGCAGAGTGAAACCGGGACTGTGAGTGTGGGCACCATTTGTTGGGCCGCAGTGAACGGCGTGATATTCGTGGCCATAATCGGTGGTAGCACCTTGACGATCATCGCGGTGCGGACGTGCCGCCGCCTGAAGTCGATCGTTTCGAACTCGTTTATCCTGTCGCTGGCGATCTCGGACTTCATTGTGGGCCTCTCATTGCCCTATAATTTAATGTTCTACTTGGATACGGGCGTGGGGAAATCGCGCGAATTGTGCCTACTGAGATTTTTTCTAATAATCTTCGCCTGTTGTGTGTCGATCTTCACGTTAATCGCGATCGCCGTGGATCGGTACATTGCTATCGTGTATGCCCTGCACTATCGACGGTATGTCCTTGCCCTTCGAAGCGATGCAAGCTCAAGGAATCGCCCGAGGCATTCGAGGCAATCAATACATGTGTATTTCATTCCACAGGTTCATGACCCGACGGGCGGCTGCGATTATCATAACTTGCAGTTGGATCGGCGGGGTCTCAGTCGCGGCCATCCCGATGTTCTGGAATCACTGGAAGTCGGCGCGCCAGTGCGAGTTCGACGAGATCTTGCCGGCGTGGTACATGGCAGGAGTGATCACGCCGGGCTTCATACTGATATGGGTCTTCATGCTGCTAGTCTACTGGCGCATAATGCGCGAGGCCTCCAAGCATGCGAGACAACTGCGGAACTCCTCAGGCAGTAGGGGGCCCAACAGCACCCTCTCCGACTGGAAATCAGTGCAGGTGAGTGTGAATTAATAACGAACGAATCGATCCGAACCGATCCGTTCTCGATTTATTCTCTCATTTGTGTCAAATGCAATGTTTATCAGATGTTTATCTCCATAAATTAATGTCTCGACAGGCTCATAACGATGTTCTTGTCACGGCACTAGATAAAGTCAACAAAACACTCGGGGAGGTAGTAAATAATGCGCCCAAAAATAGACACTGTACTTTTTCATTCCATTGATAAAAACAAAACATTTAATATTTGCAAGATTAGTCTTCAAGCAAGTCTTCCTCTCGCTCAGTCATGCACTCGCTTTGTTTATAGGCATTTCAACTATGTTTCGCTTGCAGGTCGTCCTCTTCATCATGGGGTGCTTCTCGATTTGCTGGCTTCCCTACTTCATCGTGGCGTGCGCCCAGATATTCGATGTCTACGACACGACATCTGTGCTGTACAAGGGGGCCTTTTCACTGGCCATGACCAACTCCGGCCTGAATCCGGTGATTTACTCCTGGAAAAACTCCAACTTTCGAAGAGCCTTCGGACAACTGTTGCGCTGCAGAAGCCCCAACAGCGCCCCCCACAACCTCGATGCAAGCCAATACAGCGTTCGATCGCACTACATGCCAAGGCAACAGTCCTCGAACAGCATGATTGTGGTCGCGATAACACCGCTGAATTACGACCAGCAACAAATCGTGGAGCGGGCGAACAAAGAGAACCCGCCCAATGCACCAGCTGTCTCCAACAACACAGACGACCTGCTTCACACGAAGCCCGTGGAGCATTTGGTCGCGCTGCCCGACGAGGATGTCGCCTCGATAACGGGCTGTGGGGTATCGTGTGCTACGTGCGTCCTATGCAGGAATCTCTTGCGTAAATCGACGCACATCAAACAGAACATCATACAAAAGGCCATCGACGATGAGTTGGCCAAATATACGCCCACCATGGACGATGGCCGGCCTTATACGAGTAATAATAACAACAATAACAACACTGACAACGACAGTGGGAAGGATGTCGAAGACCCGTACTCCGTATGTGATCATACAAATAATAGTCTTAGCTTAAGTAGAAGTAGTGGCGAAAATGAAGATAATATACGAAAAAAGTAACTATAAAGTGTAACCTTATTTCGGATATTTCAGTAATCAGGGCTTTAGCAAAACGGTCACTCACCTCGATTCCAGTGACACCCAGGGCTTCTTCCAGGTTGGGCGTCATGCGGAAGGGCACCTTCTCAGGCACACTCAGAGTCTTGCCCTTCTCGAAGCACACGTTGTAATCGATATGCAGGATTTCACCAGACGACAACTTCACTAGCACATTGTCCAGGTGACGATCCCCCAGACCGATGACGTAGCCAATCACCGACATGACGGCCACCGAAAGCGAATAATTGCGCACGGATCGACGCCACTCGGCGGCATTTGTAGCATGGCACCACAGCTCCTTGGCCAACAAGTCTCGCGGCGTCTCGTTGGTGAGTTGTTCGAGTACGCGACGCAGCGTGGCGGGTGGCCAATGTTTTCGGCTCTCGGTGATTGGGATGTTTTGCTCCGCCAGAAGTGGAGTAAGTTTCTTGTAGAACAATTCTGATGGTCGAACCGCAGCTGGTACCGAAGGACATGGTTGCTGCGGTCCCGCAATTATACCAGCAGGTCGTTCCTTCTTCTGCTGCTTCACCAGAGCTTCGCGTTGATACCATTTTTTGTACAGTGCGAATAGCGGTGTAACGCCATCTACCCAACTGATGAGACCAGATTGGGGGCCGAGTGGAATCACCGAGTAATGGTGGGCCTTGTAGCAGTTCGAAGAGTTCACGGAGTCACTGGATCGAGCCATCATCGAATTTGAAATGGAGAGGAATTGCATGATGCGTTCATCCAAATGCAAATCTTCGAGACCCTTGAATAAATAGGTGTATTTACGTCCATCACTGCCGAAGAAGGCCAACTTTTTGGGTTTGGTTTTGGTGGGCAATATGTAGACCGTGCTGTCGATCGCTTTTATGAAAATGGGTTGTTTATCGACGGTTTCCACACCGGGCATGGAGATTGAGGTGTTGCGCATACTGGCCAAAATAGGACTTATGTCGTACATCTTTAAAGTAGAGGCAGACGTGCGAAGAGCCCTCTGCTGGAACACGCTGTACAGCTGTTTTATCTTCAGCCAGTTTTCATTGGGCTTTAGCAGATTTAAAGGATTCTGGAGCTCTTTGATTGTATTCTGGATTAACTCACTATAGCGTTCTTGGAAGCTCCGTTCATAGTTCGTTTCGGCTGGCTTCTCGGTAACTGCAGCGATCTTGCGGACATCTGCACTTACGTGGCGCATCAGAATGGTGTACTTCGATCCGAGCTCGTCCAAATTGATGTCGGTGGACTTTTTCACTGCCAATTCGAAAGCATTGAATAGCGAGGAGTATTCGGCGTAGAGCTGGGCCAGGGAGTGAATCCAATAATCGTCCCACAACAGAGTTACACGCTTTAGTTCCTTGACTAGCAATTGCACTTGTTGCACCGTCTCTGGCGCTTGGTTCGAGAGTGTAGAGAGGAGGGAATTGAAACAATTCGACAGCGGAGTCCTCTCTTCATTTTCCCTGAGCGCGTTCAATTCATCCGATGGCTGGGCTCTTTTCGACTCTTGCTGGGCTCCAACAACCGCTGGGAATATGATCAAGTGCGGCTTGTCTTCAGCCACCCGGCACAGCAATTCGGAAACGCGTTTTCGCACATATGGCTCATGGTGATTCAGGCGACTGAACAGTTGAGGGATTATTACTATCCATGGACGCGTTGGTGTTGTGCTGAGCCCTTCTTCTAGGACCTCTTGCAAACCGAAGGCATGCTTCACAACCAAACGCAAAAGTCGCAATGTCGTTGTCACTAGGGACGAATCTTCTGAGCGCGAATTTTGTTTTGGTGCTTTTCCTTCATTTTCTATGAACAAGTATTTGAAGTACGCCTCTGCCGCCATCTCGTAATAGGTGTAGAAACTTCTGTGTGCTTGCCGCCATATTTTTATGATCGAAGTAATCGCCTGAGCAGGCTTGTCGCTCAGTACATTCACCTTCCGCAGCTGTGACTCAATCAAATCGGTGGAGCTAATTTCACTTGCATCGATATCCTCATCGCCGTCGTTAGCGTTTACCTGGTGATTACTGAGTATTGATACAATTTCATTTAGAGCACTTTCATAATTAGTTCCACCAAGGATTTCGATGATGGCATCAAGATCACGTTGCAGAAGACCTGCCTTCTGAGAGGAGTTTCCCTCTGTTTTGGCCTCGACCATTTTCTTACCCCATCGATAACACCAGTTGCCAAAAGCACACCAGGCTTGCCCAGAGTTTCCATTTTGCAGCAAACTCGTTTGGATTAACTTGCCAATAATAAGGTCGGAAGAGGGAATTATTTCACAGATGTTTTCATCGCAGTGATGATCTATTAATCAAATAACATAAGTTACTTTGAATTGCAATAAATACTAAAAAATTACCTGATATGTCAGCTAGATTAGGCAAAAGTTTCTGCAATTCCACTGAGTTGGTTATTGAATTTGCCCCACTTCCTTTTTGCAGCAACCATTCGGAAAGTGTGAGCAACATTTTTGCACTTGTATCTGGATAGGATAAGTGTGGTTCTTGAGCTACTTGCTCTATAATTTGGGAACAGTACGTTGATGCTAAATTAATAGCTTCTGATTGCATCTGACTCGAGTTGTTGGCGTACATGCAATTGGCCAGTTCACTGAAGCCACGAAGCAGATCAGAATCTGTTATATCCAAAATGAGTGAGTGATTCATAAGTTTAGCTGAGATGTCCACAAGCGGTTCATTGAAGCCTTTTAGAGCAAAGAATCGTTCCAGTTCCGAGCTACAGAGTTTTGAATTTCCTTCACGTCGAGCACTTGCCGCTATATTCAAAAGCATTGCAAAGTTTTCGATGGGAACTTCCCTACTCTGATTGTAACGATGTTCAAAGAGACGTGACCATCGCAGACATTTCAAAAGAACGGTTGATGAGGGTTTTATTTGGCTGCAATCAAAAGTGGTCAAGGAATCGGCTGAATTTCCAGAGTCTGTGAGCTTTTGTGCGACATGGTTGAGCATTACAAGCTCTATGAGATGCTCGGGTGCATGTGTGCTAAAACTATTTGTACGTTGGAAGCATTCTTGCAAGCTATAGCGTAGAGCATTCACGATATTAGTGGGAAGAGAGTCATCATCCTCCTTGATCACGTGAGCAATACACATGGTTTCCATTTTGTGTAGTGTCTTAAAATAAGAGAAATTCTCTTTCTCAGGGGAGTTTTCATCCCCATCACATGACCAATCTGCCAGACTATCAAGTGCTTTTTGCACTTGTCCTTCTGACTCGGGATTCGCATACCTATAGTATAAAGCTTCCAGGGCGTCCAATTGGTATGGATTTTGAGCACACGACAGAGTTATCGTTTCACGCTTTGTACCTTCTGACCACTTGAGAACTTCTCGTAACCGAGACCATTGGTTGGTGTAATACAAACAGTCGAGGAGTTGATCGGTCAAGAATTCTTTGATGTAAGTATCCATTTTGGACTCGCGTTCATTTATGATATGCATATATCCGTCGGCGGCTTGCTCTTTGTGGCCAGCTGCCTGTTCGGCCACATACTTGATCCACACATGGCGCTTTCCGGTTTTCTCTTTCACCCAGTTGTAGACACCGTAGAGTGAGTCTGCCTCCCCGCAACGCAACAGTGCCCAGACCAACGACATTATAGTGTGGTCCATTAGCAGTTCGTTGTACTTTTCGGATCGTATCAACATTTTCAAAATGACCTATATACGGAAAAGAAAACATTAGTATTGCAAAGGTGAAACGTTAATTTGAATTACCTCTGTGTAACGAACCACCATTTCCGGTTCCATACTATGTATTGCAATCAAGTCAACAGCTGTACGAATCCGTTTGAACCACTCTTTGCAAGTGGGGGCGTTAACTCTAAAGAAAGTTTTAGCTGGCTTCTCTGCTGATGGAATGGCAAATGCTGTACCCTCGGCTGCATTGTACATTTGCTTTTCTAAGCTTTCCAAGAAATGCAGCAAATTTCTCGCTTTACTCTGTACAAGTACTACATTTTCCAAATCAGATGACTCTTCGTCCAATCCTTCTTCCATTGCCAAAATGCGTGCAAACTGCATGATAATGGCCTCTATTCTCAAAAACGTGTCCTGTGGCTTACCGATTGTAGTACGCAACTTGCTACGTACACAGTAACGAGCTGCCTCGAACTGCATCCAAGACGTAAGCATTTTCGAGTTTGCGTAGGCAGTTTTCTGGAACGCCGCACAATTATCCCGTAGTTGTGCCGTCCAACAGCGAGAGAAAATAGGTTGAATATATTCCGAGAGAAGTTGTTGTGTGGATGGTTCCTTCGATGAAGATAACGATATCACATCCAAATAGGGCTTAAAGTATTTGTCTCTTAGTGGTGCCGAGTTCGGTGTTGAAGCATACCATTGCTTCAGTTCTTGCGTTTTCGCTATTTGCTGAGATATGATAACTGAATCAGCAGCTGTACCGAAATCCAAACTAACGCTCAGAGGAAGTTTTGAAAAGAGTACTGTGAATTTCTCTCTGATAGTCGGATTCATCGAATCAAGCATGTACAAAGACACATCTCTGACACAACGTAGAACTTCACAATTTACTATTGGACATTGTAGGAGTGCTTCCAAGCAGTCAGCACTCTCGAGTGGAGATTGAAATGCAGCTTCGCATACCGCCTTACACATACGCACAAAGTTTTCATTGTCTTCCAATATCTCAGCGTGCTCCTTGCATTCTTCGAGCAGGGTTTTCATCCAATTTAGTAAAATGTTCAAATTGTACTTCTCAATGCTCTCACATTTATCAAATATTTCTGCTAAAAATTTCAGTATCAGGGTGAAGTTTTCTGATGTTGGTGAATTAGAAGTGGAATCGTCTAGAGAAAGCTTTGAAAATAAAAGTTCTTTTAGCAAACTCGAAGAGATTCTGTAGTTATGATTTTTCTTGCAATGCACAGCCAACAGCTGGAGCAAGGCGTTATGTAGGGTCGAATGCTTAAGCCACAGATTCATTTTCGCGGCTTTACAATTAACAATGAGCAACTCCAAAATTGATGGATTGAGAGCATACATTCCAATGATCGATGAAGTTTGTGTGGCTAAAGCAGCCAAAGCCGATAAGTAGAAATTCAAAATACACTCAGATTGTGAGATGCTGTAGGAGCTATCGCCTTTTTCACACTCCAACGCAGCAATGCAAGTATTAACATCACTAACGATGTGTCTGTATGCTTCTTGTAGCAAGGGGACATTCTTTATCATGAGAACTTCGTGATAAATCTTCAGAAAAATCTTGAAATTCTTGTCATTTTGTATAAGCTTTAGGTTGGCCAAGGGATTATCTTCTATTTTAAAGATGATTGTGACTAGTGCAATTGGTGTGTTCGCGCGCAACTGTCGTATCATGCAGAGAATTAGAAAGAGCAAACTAGCCACCTCCTGTTCACTGAAATGGGGAAAATGATGAACTTCTAATGCGATCAGTTCAACCACTTCTTCAATATTGAGTTCGTGAAAGTCGTTTGTAAAAATCAAACAGAAGAATTCATTGCAGTTCAGTACTGTATCTTCGCAGGGAGCCGCGGCTAAACTCTGCAGAGCCGCTCTTGTTATAATGCATACAGCATGTTGCATAGTTGCTCCGCCCATATAAAGGGCCATAAATTCATCTTTAGATGCTAGTGACTTCAGTATAGAATTAAAAGCTCCAACAAAGGACCCAACACTCAGTTCCGCATTTTCTCCGCATGACGAAATATCTTCGAGAAATTGCCCAAGTAGTCCGAATGTGAAATCCAATTTCTGTACAAAATATTGTGATAACTGTTGTAATACAGCGGAACAGTGATGCTTCAAAGCTTGCGGCTGTTCCACCTCCAAATGCCAACCAACTACAATATCCACGATATCGGTGAAATGTTTTTCGAATGCCCGTTTGTAGTGTTTTGAGAACTCTGCAATAGTTTCACTAATGGCTACAAAGACCTCAGCTTTGTCAGCGTTTTCCAAGTAGTCTTTCAGTAATTCAAGAACTCGATCACTGTACACAATGAGATTACGATTTACGGCATCGCAGCTAAACCAAAATATTTCATAATATCCAATATATTAGAATTACTCAATGATATACGTTTCAATGGTCTCACCTAAATGTTGTCTTCAACGCCATCATCAAGTACTTCTGAATGCCCTTGCATGATTGATACTCCTTGGTGATGTAGTTCTTGTATATTGGAAAATCAACACGGTTTATGTAGCCTATCAGTCCCAGAATCGTGCTAGCTTGCTCAGCACATTGCACAGGACACTGTTTCAGAACCGTGATCATCGACTCAGTTAGGTACTCAAATGAGCGACAAATGTAGGGGATGTTGTCGGGTGTCCGCACAGCCCCTTCCAGTTTCTTGCAGAGGTCTACAGCGACGGTCGAGTTCGTTTCACCGACTAGCCGACGTAGTATTTTTGAAATTCGCATGTCTTCCGAGAGCAGTAAGTGAGCCAATGGAGTCACCTTCGACTTATCATTATTTGCTTGCATCTGCGTCTGTTGCAACTGGTGGCGGTGGTTGTTGCGTCCTTGAAAGGAAGCATTAGGAAAATAAGTTTTTTTCCTGTTCTTTTTCACGTAGCCTATACTTACTGCCCACATTGTTGTGATTGCTGCTACGTAGCACTCCCTTCTCCACGTGCATCATGCCGCCATCGTCCATGTCCGTAAGAGAGCTCTTCTCGAAGGTGCGCGAGGTGAATTTCTTTTCCTGCTCAAACATGTCATGTTGAAACGAGTCGCGGGCATTTGTCGATTTCAAGGACTGCTGCCCGAAGTAGTCGACTTTATGATGAGGCCCGCTGCGCCAGCTGCCCGAACTCCCAGCCATCGAGCCATCATCGTTGTTCACCATTGCGTGATGGTGTTCCTTGTTGCGAAATAGTCCGTTCTTGCGCCACGAGAGTGGTTGGTATTTACCGTTCAGGTGATTCTCGTTCTTCTCATCGCCAAAGTCAGCGCTTCCTCCGTCTGCCTCTGGAGATGGGTGCGTTGTTGAATCCACCGTCGGAGCGAAGTCTCCCACATGTAAAAGCAAGTTCTCATTGGAGTCCGCTGTTTGCATCGCTTCTATATAGTTTGTGCGACTTTTGTACCATTTGCGTTTGAATTTCGTGGTACTGCTGGAGATTTTATAATTTTTCGACGCGTTCTCGAGGAATTTCTGAAATTTTAGTAGGTAGTTTGCAGGGAGAGTCGTTTTCTGCACGTCAACGCGCAGAGATGACAGCAGTTGACAGTTCCGCAGGGCTGCAACGAGACGCGTGCGCTGTCAGGGGTGCGTTCGGTGCGGTGGACCGGATGTGGAACGCAATTCACATGGCGTCCGATTCACGCAGTTCGAGGGCATGCCGAACAACGACTGGACTGAACTCGGTTATCGTGCACCCGCTGTGAAATGCAATATTTGAAATTTCGAAATCACGAACTGTCTATATCGGTGATAACGATATTGGCTTAAATAAAAAAATTATTAAAGGCTCGCAGAATTTATTTAGTTATCGAAGACAACAACAAACACCGAATTATCTTGCAAACGAAGGCGAACGTCTTACAATGAGCATTATCTCTGTGCCAATTCCTGATAATAGCCTGCTCGAGAGGAAAACCTACGCAGGTGTATAAAATAGGAAACCGGTGCTTCAGCCGATCAGTTCTCGAGAACTTCCAACGTGTCAGAATGTTCAAAGTATCTGTTCTTGTTCTGGGCCTCTGCCTCTGCCTCGGGCTGGCGGCATCTGCGGCCACCGGGCCGGGGAAGTCGCCGGTGTCGGTGCGGCTGGTGTCCTCGGCCGAGCTGGAGAAGGTGCTGCAGCAGCATCCCGACGCCCAACCGCTGGCCATGGAGGTGGTCCAGGGATCACGAGTGATGGGCGAGGCACGACAACTGGTAACCTACACCCTCGGAGCGCGCGTTTCCGGTAAGCTAGCGAGGACAGCCCAACTCTCACAAGCCCCCCTCTCATTCCTCTCTCAACCCTTCCTCCACAGGCGACGGCCTCGTGTCGTCCGACTCGGGCGGCGCCAGCTGGGCCAGTCCGACCAACGTGAAGCTGACCATCACGTACCCCACCTCGGGGGTCGGAGCCGTCATCTCGTACGTGAAGATCGAAGTCAGCCAGAGCAACAGCCTGGGCCAGGCCTACGTCACGTCCGGCGGCATCGGGCAGCGCTTCATCGAGATCATCGTCGAGGGCGAGTACACCTACTGGTTCAACTACTACGTCTACATCTACGGGCAGTAGACCAGCGGCGCTAATTCCACGAGTCGTCGTCGTCATCGTCGTCGTCAATAAAACAGAGTTTGGCTTTTAAAAACGAGCTTGGTTTCATTTCCTCCTCCCCACTGTCTGCTTTTGGTGGTTCACCTTCACCCTCACCCTCATCCTCATCCTCAACCTCACCTTCACCCTCGTCCTCCACCTCCTCACCCCCTGAGCACGCACCGCAGCGCTCTCAGCGATATCGCGCGCCCCGGGGCGTCCGCCCCACCCGTATCGATGGCTCCGCTCCGTGCTCTTCACGATCCGCACAATTGGGGCGCCCCCGCAGGAGCCTCCTCGGTGGGCGGACCCGGGCGGTGGCTGCCTGCGATAAGGAAACCACGGTGCGTGAAAACCCGCGGATCGGCTCGGTATAAATAGAGACCAGTCGGTAGTCAGTTCGCCCAGAGCGCCTCCAGTCAAGACCTTCTTATCCAGTTCGACCCAACCGAGTCCTTCGCAGCCAGTTCGACCCAATCGAGTCCCTCGCATCTAGTTCGATTCAATCGAGCCGACTTCAGCCAGTCTTTCTCGCAACATGAACCGCTTCGCAGCTACTGTGGGCCTGCTGTTGGCGCTCGTCGCCGTGGCCAGCACCAGGGCCGGCCCAGTCGAGCAGTCAGCGGCCCAGACAAAGACTCAGGAGCAGGAGCAGAGCCTGGCCGTGCAGGTGGTGAGCAGCGAGGAGCTGCGCCAGTTCCTGCGGGAGCACCCGGACGCCGAGCGGCTGGAGCGGCACGCCCTGCGCACGCTGGGCGTCCCCGGCACCAACGTGGCCGGGGCGCCGCGCAACGAGATCCGGTACTCGCTCGGGCGGCGGCTGCGCGGCGACCGGCGGGTGGCGCGCAAGCAGCACAACAACAGCTGGCCGGAGCCGAACGACATCCAGCTGGAGCTGGTCTACCCGGACGGCGGCGTCGGCGTCCCGATCACTTACGTCCAGGTGGACGTCGACCAGAGCAACGGGCGCGGCGAGGCGTACGTGGTGAGCGGCGGCATCGGGCAGCGGCACCTGAAGCTCCTGGTGGAGGCCACCAACACCTACCGCTTCAACTACGACGCCTCCATCTACGGACACGAGCAGGAGGGCGGCAAATGAAAGGCGTGGCTTCTTTGATTTTTATTTGTTTGTTTATGTGGTTTATTTCAACATTTAATGCATGGTTTTCACTTCAATAAAATTTATTTGTAATAATTTATATCATAATAACTAACATCTTCCCTCTCTCATCTCCTCTTCTCTCTTCCTCCTCTTCACTCAACTTCTTACTCTATTCGGCTCTTGCTCTTGCAATGATTTGTAACAACATTTCAGTATTTTGATAAATTTGTATATTTGTTTTGTTTTCTGTTTTCTCTTTGTTGGTTTTCTATGAAACTAGCTCGGTTTATTCCAAAATATGTCTACGGACTTAGGAGTAATCAACACGTGCCCACTCCCCACCCTTCCTTTCATTCCTCCTCGTTAACCTACAGTTGGCTTCTCAGCGTGTGTGGGTGGTTCAGTGTGTGTGTGTGTGTGTGTGTGTGTGTGTGTGTGTGTGTTTAATAGCTATTCAATGCAGTAGTGTGGTTGTTTTATGGTTCTCAATATGGCTGCAACGCGACGAGGGGCGGGACGAGGCGAGGCGACTGTGGCGGCCACGCCCCAACCCCTTAAAGTCTGGCTCTGGTTCGCACTAGAATCGTTCTCATATGTTGTTGTTCTTTTATTTTGTTATTGTTTTGTTGTTATTGTTGGTCCTTAATTACAATTACATCTCACAATCACTCAAGCAACATAACAATTGGACTTAAACTAGTAGTAGTAGTAGTGGTAGGTGTTCTTGTTGTTGTGGTTCTTCTATAAACATTGATGTTGTTGTGTCGCGTTTAAATTTTCTTCTTCCTCCTCTTCTTCTTTGTTACTTCTACATATACCTATGAACTAGTTGTTGTTTTGTGGTTGTTTTTACACCTAACTCTAACATGCCTAACTATGGAGTTCTCTCGTTTCTAATGTACAGCGGGAATTTATACAGTGCACGGGGCGTGGCACGGGCCGGTCGGAGGCGGGGCGGCTCGGGGGTTTCGAGGTGGGTTGAATCGAGGCCTCCAAGCGACATCAACGCACTGCAGCTGCCTCGTCTTCCTCATCCTCCTTCTCGTTCACCTCCTTCACCACCTCTTCATTGTCATTCTCTTCCTGATCTCTCCTGATCCTCCTCCTCCTCCTTCCCCCGCTCCTGCGCCCCTGGTCAGCCTCCCTGGCGGCTGTGGTCGTGGCTGCTCCCCTGGTGAGGGTCGCGAGTCTAGCGCGAGTCGCGTCGCTTGTCGCGTGTCGCGTGTCACGGGTCACGTGTTTTCCTTGAGATCTTGAGTCGAAGCGCGTCGTCGGTCAGTCATCACAATGCACAGAGGTTCGTCTCCAGCCGCCTCCTCCCTCTCCCCTATGGCGCGTGGCTCGCCGACGTCGCGCCCGTCGTCGCTGACGCCGTCGCCGCCGCCGCCGCCGCTGTGGCTGCCGTGATGAACGCCTTGTAGCCGGCGCCCGGCGAGGGATGGAGCTGGTGTGGCTGGAGCGAATGTTGGTGGAGCGAATGCTGCTGCAGCTGATGCTGCTGGAGCTGGTGTGCCTGGAGCTGGTGCTGTTGTTGTTGCTGTTGCTGTTGCTGCTGGTGCTGCAGCTGGAGCGGGTGCGGCTGGCACTCGACGTCGTCGTCGTCGCAGATGGACTCGGGTGCGGACCACCGTCGTTTGCGCGACATCGAGGCGTCGACTGGCTGCTCCTGGTCGTCGTCGCAGCCGCCGCCGCTGCTGCTGCTGCCGCTGTGGTTGCGCCGCGGGTCGCCGTCGGTGGACGAGGGCGGCGACTCGTAGAACGGCTGCGGGTTGTGGTTCGAGGGCGGCCGCGTCAGCTGGATCGGCATCGACATCGGCCCCGGGATGGAGATCGGCGCCGACAGCGTCTGGCCGGGGCTCGACGTCGGGCAGAGACGCGACCCCGCCGCCGCTGCAGCCGCCGCGTTGCTGTGGAATGCGGCCAGTTGTTGCTGGGCCTGCTGCTGTTGCTGCTGCTGCTGGTGTTGCTGGTGGTAGAAGCTGCTGATGGCGCTGGGCGAGAGGTGGTGCAGGGCGGTCGTCGTCGCCGTGGTCGTCGTGATCGGGGGCGCCGGCGGCGGCCTCGAGATCTGGGCGCCCTCGGCCGCGTAGGCCGCGGCCAGCTCGGCCATGTCCGCGTACGAGGCCGGGTGGTGGTGGGCGGTCGCGGCTGCGGCGGCGGCGGCCGCCAGGTGGGGCGGCAGCAGGTGCAGCGGGACCCCGTGCAGGCTGTACCCGGCCAGCGAGCTGCTCAGGCGGCCGGCGACCGCCGCGGGCGCCGCCTCCGGGCCGGCGATGGAGGCGGGACCGGGACTCGGACCCTGCCCTGGACTCAGACTCAGGCGCTGCCCAGGACTCGGGCCCGGACTCGGGCCCAGGCCCGGGTGCAGCTTGCGCGACAGGTTCTGCGGCAGCGTCGGCGCGGCGTCGACGCCCTTGTCAAGGGGCTGCTGGTGCTGGGGCTGGTGCTGCTGGTGGTGGCCGCCGGCCGAGGGACTCATCTGGCCATGGGCCGGACTGGCGTGGGGCGTCTTGAGGCTGCTCGAGGCGGGGACGGAGGGCGGCTGTGCGTGTGGCTGGGACGACGGCTCCTTGCTGGTCAGCGAGATGCAGATGTCGCCGACCTGCAGGCGCTGGCACTTGAGCCCGAAGGCCTTGTGCGACAGCTCCGGGTTGAACGAGGCCCAGCCCTGGCCGTACACGAAGAACGGGTGCTCGGGCGTCACCTCGACGTCGGCCTGAACGAGGAGAGAGAGAGAGGGGTCGACTTTTAGTAAATGATTAGGCCGAGGGCTCAATCGAGGTCTACCTTGGCGCGGTTCTTGTCGTAGCTGAAGGTGATCACGACGCTGTGGGCGGGCGTCGTGTTGATCCGGACCACCGTCGACTCGGCCAGCTGGTGGTGGGGGCTGCGCTCGGCGCACTGGATGAAGTCCTCGGTCCGCATGTCCTCGACCCGGCGCAGGACCCCGTTCGACAGCTCGATGTAGGCGCCTTTCGTGAAGTTCGTCGTCGAGTTGTTCGTCCTGGGAGAGAGAGCGGGAAGAATAAGGAAATTAATTGACTTCTGGGGAAGGATTTTCCGCTGCTGACTCACCTCACGACGGCCGCCGAGATCGTGCTCGTGCTCGTGTTCGATGTCGTGGTCGCAGCCGGGGCGGACGTCGGCGGCTTCTCCGGGGCCGGCGCGGCGGGCCGGGTCAGGATGCGGTGCTTGAGCGAGCCCTCCTTGCCGCTGGGCACCTTGAAGAAGCTGCCGCCGGCCTCGGGCTCGCCGGGCCCGCCGCCGCCGCCGCCTCCGCCTCCGTTGCTCGCCTTGCCGCTGCCGTTGAGGCTGAGGTAGGTGCCGTTGGCCGGCGCCGGCGCCGTCTTCTGCCGGAGGTCGTTGGCGACGGTGGAGGCGGGACCGGGGGCGGGTGGCGCCAGCGCTAGCATCGAGCCCGTGGGCGTGCGCAGCATCGGCTGCTTCGCCGGGTGCTGCGGCGACGGCGGCTGCGAGTGCGGCGCCTGCCCGCCCGGCGGCGACGCCTGCGACGGGGCCGCCTGCGCGACGCCGGGGTGCGACGCCGCGTACACGCCGGCGGCGGCGGCCGCGTTCTGGACGGCCTGGAAGTAGGCGGCCGAGAAGCCCGCCGAGTCGTGCCCGGCCCCCGGCGGCGGCGGCGGCGGCAGGTACGAGGGGTGCTGCACCTGGACCTGGTGCTGGTGCTGAACCGGGATCTGGTGCGGATGGTGTCGCAGGGGGCCGGCGGGCGCGGCCAGCGCCGGGTGGCCGGGGAAGAGGCCCGAGGCGCCGTAGAGGGCGGCGCGGCTGGCGTAGAGGTGGGGGAAGTTCAGCTGGTAGGCGGCGGCGACGGCGGCCGCGGCGGCCGGGTCGTAGGGCAGTTTCTGGGCCACGCCCCCGAACAGCAGGGGGGCGGGCGCGGAGGCGGCATCGGCGCCGCCCTTGCGTCCCTGCGTCGATGACGGCTGCGACTGCGGGGGCAGGGGCTGGGGCGGCGCCAGGGCGATCGGCGACAGGCTGCCGTCGTTCTCGACGTCCACCGAGGACGAGGACGACGAGCGGCTGCCCTCGGGCGGCGTGTTGTTGTTGCTCAGCCGGGCCAGCGACGAGTGGTGGCTGTTGCTGCTATTGTTGTTGTTGTTGTTCTGGTTGTTGTTGTTGGTCGCCAGGTTCACCGGCCCCGTCTGCTCCCCGGCGTACTTCGGGGACGCCCGCGGCTGCGGCTGCGACTGCGACGGCGGCGTCAGGCAGCCGTAGCCGTTCTTGAGGCCGCCGTTGACGCCGACACCGACGCCGTTGAGGTTCAGGTGCTTGTCGTTGTTGTTGAGGGGCGCAGCCTTGTGGGAGCCGCCCCCGCCCTTCAGACTCGCGCCGTTCGGCGACCGCTGGTGCATTGGAATGGCGTTGTTGTGGTTGTTGTTGCTGCCGAGGCTGCCCACGCTGGCGAACCCGTTGCTGTAGCGCGGCTGCTTCGGGTGGGGTCGGGCGAATTCCGTCGACATCGCTTCGGCCTCCTCCTGCTGCTGTTGTTGTTGGAACTGTTGCTGCTGCTGCTGCTGGTGCTGCTGCTGGTGCTGCTTGGCGAAGGCGTCTCTGCGCGGCGAGCGGTCGGCGCGGGACGGCGACTGGGGATGGTGTTGTTGTTGCTGCTGCTGGTGGAGCAGCAGTTGCTGTTGCTGTTGCTGATGATGGCTGAACTCGGCCTGCAGCTGCAGCGGCGAGCACTTGGACGTGAGGACGAGCCCGGGGCTGGGCAGCAGGCTGGCGTTGTTGTTGTTGCTGGTGCTGCTGCTGCTGTTGCCGCTACTCGTGCTCGTGCTCGTGTTGCCGTTGCTCGTGCTCGTGCTCGACGTCGACGACGGCGACGGCGAGGTCGGCGGCGGCGAGATCAGCGCCAAGCTGGTGGGCGCCAGGAAGAAGCCCAGGTGGTGCCCTGGGGTCTGCAGCAAGTGCTGTTGGTGGTGGAAGTGCAACTGCTGCTGCTGCTGTTGCTGTTGCTGCTGCTGCTGCTGGAGATGGCTCGGCAGCCCGTTGCAGCCCGGGTGCGTCGGGGTGGTCGGCGTGAGCGGCGCCTGGGGCGGGATCACGACGGCGGCAGCGGCTGCTGCGGCGGCGGCGGCGGCTGCAGCTGAACCAGCGGCTGCGGTGGCTGCAGCAATTGCATAGGGGCTGTGGGCGTGGCTGTGGCTGAGGTTGTGGGCGTGGGCGTGGCTGTGACCGTGGCTGTGGCTGTGGTGGTGGTGCGCATAGGGATGGGCGGCCGACGGACCTGTCGCAGGGCCGAAGCTCTCAACGGCCGATAACATTTAATGGCCAGGGACGCGCGGGCCCTCGATCGCTGGCTGCCGGCTGCGGGCTCCGATCGTCCTCTGGTCGTCCTGCTCGAAGGCCCTCCGGATCCTCCGATCGACTGCTGGAGTCTCCAATCGAATTCTGGGTTCCTTGACCGACTTCTGGCTCGACTTCTTGGTCCTGCAATCGCTCGTTTGATCCTCCTCTGATCGACGTCGCTGCTCCTGTTGCTGCTGGCTCCGACTTCGTTTCTCTGCGCTTCGTGTCGCGATCACAGCGCTGGACTCATGGCAACGGCTGCGGCGGCGGCGGCGGCTCTGCTGGCGATCGTCGGGCGATCAACGATTCGGGCTCTGCAACGGAGACGGGTGGACGGCACTTGGTCAATGCGACAATCGATCAATTGTTCGGTGGTGGTGGGTCGAGGGTGGAGCGAGGGGCGACGGGCGACGGGCGACGGGCAAGGGGCGAATGGGGTTCGTTTCGATTCCCTACCGATTGGGAAGGACGGCAGGAGTTCGCTCGACCGATCGATATCCTCGGTTGGTCCGCGGTTCTGGCGCGGATTCTCGTCGTCGTCGTCTTTAATGTTTATATTGATTTTCTGTTCTCGCAAAACGTTTCACGTGCCTCGATCTTTCGCCAACTGAGTCGCGCCTTTCGTTCGTCTTTTCCTTAGTTTAGTTTTCGGTTTTTCTTGTCTGTTCGCTTCACTTTGGTTTTCGTTTAGTTTCGTTTGTTGTTGTTGGTCTGGGCCGCACACGTCACACGGCACGGCGGGCGCGAGGGAGGGAGAGAGAGTGCGGTGCGGTGCGTTCCCTTCGGCTCTGAGACTCGAACTGAACGCGCCGAACGTCGTCGTGTCGCCACCACGAGAGCGGCCGAGAGCCCGATCGTTCCATCGTCCCATCGTCCATCGCTCGTCGCCCGTTCTCGCTCCCGGTCTTGGGCTCTCGCGCTCGCCCGTCGATCGTGTGCCTGACCTGTTCTACCTATGCCAAGCAACAACAACAGCAAACACCTCGGCACTCCTCGCCCTCTCCTTCTTCTCCTCCCTGCCCTGCCCGCGCTATCTTCGGCATCTCGGTATCTCACGCACCTCGACAGGTACCGCGGGCAGGAGACGCAGCGCGGGCGCAGGCGGCGGACCCGAGCCGAGGACGAGGACGAGGGACGCGGACGAGGAGAGGAGGCTGCATCACATGATTCATTACGTTGTTATGCGCCCTTGTTCCCTGTGTTCGTGCCGTTCTTCTTGTTGTTGTTGTTGTCAGTGGTCTCTTTAGGGTTTTCCAAGATTTCATCAATAAAACCGAGCCTCATCTCGCGCTTTCGGTCCAGCGGTCCATCGGTCCATCGGCCGGTCCCTTCGATCGCCTCCGTCGCGCTCTCCCTCCGCCACGGTTTCTACGTTTCGTTCGTGACTTCGCCTCCCGTCCGTCCGTCCGTCCGTCCATCTGTGCGTCTCTCTGTCTCTGGCTGGCTCTCGAGGCCCCGTTCGTCCGACCGTCCGTCCTCTGGCACTTGGTCCGTCTACCTGTCGGCGATCTCAAGTGCCTTCTTTGTCCGGCCTTCGGCTCGCTGGGCCGCGGCTTTGTCTTCGCTCGTCACGTTTACTTTTAATCATAATGAAGGAGGTTTCATTAACAACGAGCGGCGGCGGCTGGCGGTGGCCGGCGGTGGCTCCTCGGCGTGGATCGAGGAGCCCGAGGAGCTCCTCGAGTAATCATGTTAAACGTGAAATACGCAGAAGAACAAAACAAAAAAACACAAACAAAAGAAGGCCGATTCCAAAGACGGACGGACGGACTCATGGCTGGTTGGCTGGGTGGACGGATTCGGAGAGCGTGGACCGAGGGTCGGGTCGAGTGGATGCTCAGCTCCAGCCACGCCGTGCTGACGACGACGACGACGACGACTCGGAACAATGCGGAGAAGACACAACGGGAGAGATCGGCCGCGATGAGGGGAGACAGTGGGAGAGAGCGCGAGGGAGCGGGTGCCAGTGGAAGAGGGAGAGTGCGAGCGAGCGAGAGGAAGGTCGTTGAATAGGAATCCAATCAATTGAGCATCGTCGACTCAATGGCTTCAACTCAATGGTCCCGGCTCAGCAGGTTGGCCCGCAGGACCCTGGACTGGGACGGGGACGGGACGGGGGCCGCAGGGATCCGATCGTGTTTTTGGCGTTGTGAATCTGAGGAATTTCACGATGTTGCGAAATGGCCGGCCGGACGACTCGATCTGTCTCTGGGGGCCTGGTCGGGCCCCTGGACGTCGATCGGGCCGTGTTGTTGGCCCAGCCATTCACAGCGAGCAGCTCTCGATCGGTCGGTCCATCGCGCCTCGACCCGTCCTCGTCGGCCGCCTCCGCCGCCGCCGCCGTTCGTTCCCAGGGCCTTTTCCGGGCCGTCGAGTCGAGCGTCGAGCGATACGTGGAAACGGTTCAATCATAAATAAGAGAGCCGAACAAAGCGTCCCATAAAATGATCGCAAGGAACAGAATGAGAACAACAGCAACACCACACTGGCAATGGGATAAACGAACACAACAACAACAAGAACGACAAGATCGACAAGAACAACAAGATCGACAAGAACAACAGGAATGTGGCATCGGCTGCCATCGATATGACGACATGAGACACAATTCTCCGATTATGGATCTCGCCCTCTCTCGCTCTGGTTCCCGTTGTCGATCTCGCTCTCGCTCCGTTTCTGTTGCTGGTTCATTGAATTTTCCCACTTGACGGCGCGGCCTTTGTTGTTGGGACGAGGCGAGGTGAGGACGACGGAGGCGATGGTGATGATGAAATTGAGATGACGGTGCCGATGATGATGGGGAAGGTGATGGCGATGATGATGACGATGGAGGAGAAGGGGATGATTATGATGATGGCGATGACGATGACGATGACGATGATGTTGATGACGTTGTTGATGTTGCTGATGTCGAGGATCGCGGTCGCGAGTGATCCGTGAGTCGGTCTACGCAGCTCAGATCCGTTGATATGGCCAGGAATGCGGCGTGGTCTGAGAGGATGGAGCGATAAGGTGGGGAAGGAGGAGGGAATGAGGGAGGGAACGAGGCAAGAGACAAATGAGGGAATGAAGGTGGCGTGAAGGGGACGATGGAGCGATCGATTGACTGGACCACAGAGGGAACGATGCAGGGAACGAGAGAGTGGACGATGGGGAGGACGCCAGAATGAGGAGCTGAAGGAGGAGGAGGCGGCCTGGACTCGACGCGACTCCGAGTCGGCTCGGCTCAGCGCGACGCATTGATTGCCTCTTGTGGCCTCCTCTGCGAGCGACTGGCGGTTGACGCCGGCAGAGAAGGAGCGGAGGGCGGAGAGGGCAGGGGGTGCCCGATGTACCTGTGCTCCCGAGAAGGACGTCGTCGTCGGGTCGCTGCGCACCCTTGAGCCCAGACAATGGAATGCGTGGAGCGTCTTTTGTTGGTCTGTCCGTCCGTCCGTCCGTTGTTGCTGCCAATGCAGATGATGCTGCTCTGCCCTTGTTGTTCCTGTGATTGCCCTCCGAGCCATTGTTGTTGACTCGCCATTGTTGTTGCAATTGTCCTCCCTCGTTATTGCTGCTTTATTGCCCGAGTACTCGGAGTCGTCGCGATTCCCACTGTCGGGGAGGAGGTGGAGGGAGGAGCCGTTCGAACCCGAGTCCCCTCGAGTCGCTCGACGTTCGGCAACAACAACGCAATGAGACCACAAACAGAGCGAACGAGGCGAGTGGGAGAATGGGAAGACAGAGAGAGAATCTCGAAGCGCTCTGGGCAGCCCAAGTCCCAAGTCCGGGAGCGAGAAGCGGCCAGCCAGGATCGGCGGCCTGCGATCGGGTCGAGCGAGCTGGAGCGAACTGAGTGGCAGCGCTGGGTGGGGAGGGGGAGGGGGAGGCGCGCGATCGGCCAAGGACCGGGTCCGCCACTTGACGAGCACCAGCTGCATGGGCCGAGTGCGAGTGCGTCGAGTGCCCGAAGCGCCTGATCGATCGATCGAATGATCGATTGATCGGTTGGTCGTGCGCTGGACGGAGGGGGGGGGAGTGTGAGAAAAAATCTGCAGAGGTTCGAGGGTGGAATCGATTTCTTTTTATTCCTGGCGGTTTTCCTTGAATTAAAGTGAACGAAAGTCGCCAGGTCTTCTTTCGAAAGCATTCCGTAAACTCGTTAAAATCTCTGTAACCCAGCAGGGAAAGTCGAAAAATGTTTCACTCTCGAAAATGTGTAGCAAAAATGTTTGAAGAAATTGACCAAATTCCACAGTTGGAATTCTCCAAATACTTTTCCGCTGTACTTAAGAAACGACACGTAAAGAAGTAACATTTAAAAACCCTAAACATTAGGAAACGATCAGGGCAAAAACAACAACTTCGGAGCTCTGGGGAAACCAAGGGACAGCGGCTGAGGGCGCGCGGGGCGGACCCTGGCGGACTCGCGCAAGGGCGGCGCCGAGGCGACGGGTTCGAGCTCGTTCGACAAGGAACCAGAGAGAGCGAGGGAGAGGGAAAGGTGGAGAGGGAGGCTGCGATTCTGTGGCGCCGCCGTGCCGTGCCCTCGGCATCCTGGCGGCATCTGGTGCGAGGCGGCCGGCAGTAAAAGCCAGAAAAAACTCGCAGCCCATCAAGGCGTTTACGACCGCTCGACTGCGACCCCGCGCCCTCGCGCCAGCCCGCGCTCACCCTCGCCCTTGCTCTCATAAAAGTCGAAATTTAAAAGAATCAAAATTCCGTTGGGATTTCAGAATTTCCTGCTTCTGCTTCTGCTTCTGCCTCTGCCTCTGGTCGGTTCGGTTCGGTTCGTTTCGATCCGATTCGATTCATGGCTCTTGGAATTTTCCCCGGAGCGGGAAGTTTTCGGAATGATCGCGGCGTCTCGTTGTTGTTGGTGAGGCCGGGGCGTGAACGACGTTGGCGCTTTGCAGCCGGTCAGGCCGCGGTCAGGTAGGAGGGCCGAGGTAGCGAGGACGGAAGGAGGCCGAGGAGGAGGCGGGCAGGTCGTTACGGCGGCGGGCGCAGGGCGCGAAAGGATTAGGATCGGCCATGAAAGGCCATAAAAGCCAAGAGAGGTAGCGCGAGCGACGAGAGGAAGCGGGCCGGGCCAGGTGCGGGTTGGGCGGGCACCAGGACGGCCCGGGACGTCGTGGTTGGGTCGGGTCGGGTTGGTGAGTTGGTTTGGAATCGGCTCGGGCCGGAGTCGCCCGGCAGACCCGAGGTCGACGATGGGGTTCGAAGTGGGCCAAATGCCTCCGAATTCCCGGCAACCACCGGGCCAGCAGCAGCAGACGTAAAAACAACGCGTCGACTTCGCGCTGCTCCGCGCCAGTCGACACAAATTCGCCACACTCACACACGCACACACACTCACTTATTCTCGCCAATCACGCCCGGCATTCCAGAGAAATATATAAATAATTAAACAGAAAAACTTCCATTCATGCGAGGTCCGATTGCGATTGCGAGTCCGAGTACGAGTCCGAGTCCGAGTCTTTTGCCTAATCATCGTCCGTCGTCCGTCGGCCGCGTCGCCCCCTCCCCGCCGCCTCCCGGGTTTCGGCAAGCGCGGGGTTCGTGGCCAAAAGGAGAGGCCAAAAATCCCCAGCAACAACAAGAAGAGCAACCCACTGACCACAACAACGTCGGCCTGCGAGTGCCGGCCGCGCGAATCGCTTCGCCCCCCGTTCCTCTATCCCCCCTCTCTCCCTCTCCCTCGCCCTCGCCCACCCCGCCGGCCGCTCGTCTCCCTTGGCCCACTAACGTCGGCCGCTCGGTCGCCCAACCGGCATCGCCTCCACCGCCGTCGACCACCGGCAACAGCAAGTCGGCAAACACAGCGATGGCAGCAGCACTGGAGAGAG
The DNA here is from genome assembly GCA_947389925.1 of Coelopa pilipes. Taxonomy (NCBI): domain Eukaryota; kingdom Metazoa; phylum Arthropoda; class Insecta; order Diptera; family Coelopidae; genus Coelopa; species Coelopa pilipes. The sequence goes on along the minus strand of OX376700.1, from coordinate 31,521,137 downwards.
GAGGCAACAACTGCGACAACAACAAGAACAATATCGACCAACAACAACAACAACAACAACAACAACAACACCAACACCAACGTCAGCCACGCAGCTTTCACCGAGGTGTCATTGCCAAGGCCAACGAGCTTTTTGTTGCCGATTGCCGTAGTCGCTGCTGCCGCTGCCGCTGCTGGTCATGTGCTGTTGTTGTCGTTGTCGTTCTGTGTTTGTTCAATCGTCGCTCTCCCTCCCTCCTTCTCTCTCTCTCTCTCTCTCCCTCTCCCTGTCCCTCGTCATTTGTTTGCCGTTCGCCGTTGTCGGTGGCCCGAATTCGCTTCCAAATATCGACTGCTTTGGATTCTTGTTGCTTTCCTTACTTTTTTCGCTACTGTTGTTGTTGTTGTTGTTGTTGTCGTCTTTCATATAGTTACAAGTATTCTTGTTGTTGTCGACAGTGTTGTTGTTGTTGTCGTTCTATTAGTAAATTATCATTATAACTTCTATCGTTGTTGCTGCTGCCATTTAAAGCTTCGCCAGCGGCGGAGGAGCAAAGGAAGAGCGGGTGAAGTCGGGAGGGAGAGAGGGGGGGGGGAGAGAAGGAGAGAGAGCGAGTTCGAGGTATTTAGGTGTTCATTGTTGTTGTTCCTGTTGCTTTTGTTGTCTTTTCTACTACGAAGCTGTTCAATCGCCTGCATGTGAAGTTGGTTATCGTTTTGTTGTTGTTGTTGTTGTTGTTGTTGTTGTTGTCATCACCATGCACGGCCTTCGTCCACCAGGGAGGGGAAAGCGGAGGGACTCGAGGCGTGGTGAGGTGAGGTGAGGTGAACTGGGCTGAGCCGAGCCGAGCCGAGGTGAGTTGAGGCGAGGCGAGCCCGAGTCGACCGGTCGGCGGTGCCGGTCTCGGAAATCAATAGTCGTTGTCGGCGACGGCTGGCCAGATAACGGGGCATTAGGGACGCCTACCTCCCCCCTCCCCCTCCCCCTTTCCGGCCGATCGGCTGGACTCGGTACGGGTCGCTTCGGGCGGTGTCGACTGCGGACGACGGACGCGAAATCGGAGGACTCGAAATCAAATCAGGGCAACAGAAATCGATCGTAAAAGAAGCAATGAATAAGGCAATCAAATTGAAATTAAAAATAACAATAAAAGCATTTTCAATAAACAAATAAATGTTAAATACTTGAATAAATAAGCAAATGATTAACCAAATGGGAAGCGACGACGAATCTCTCGAAATCTCGAGCAGCGAGCGAAAAGTTAGGTGGTAATGTTGTTGTTGTTCTTGTTGTTGTTGTTTTCATTGTCATTCCAACGCGATCACTTCAAAGATTATCAAATGCCATAAACATTACAAAGTTGTCAATTGAACGACTGAACGCCAAAATAAACACAAACATTAATAGGGAAAAAAGAAAGAAATGTAAAAATTAAAAGGCGAAAACGAAAATACGATTTTTATTTTATTTCGAAAACAAAAATACCCAAAACAACAACAACAGCAACAACAACAACAACAACGAAAACGCGACGCACACGACGATTAATCAGCGAACGACTGCCGAGTAGCAACAGCGGCCACAACAACAACAACAACAACAACAGCAGCAGCACAATCAGCTGCCGCCAAGGAGGCGAGATCGCTCAGACTGAGAGTGAGGGAGAGAGAGCGAGAGAGTGAGATTTAGAGAGAACGGGAGTCAGAGAGAGAGAGAGAGAGAGAGAACGAGAGAGAGCGAGATGGCAACGTGTGTCTGGCTCGTTGGCGGCTCCCGCTAAGTCGATAAGAAATTATGATATAATACAGAAGCCGTGGGCAGAACAAGAAAAACAACAAGAAAAACAACAACAACAACGAAAGTAGCATCATATTCAGAAAGCAACAACAACAACTACACCGCACAAACGACAACAAGCTACAACAACAACAACGACGAAACACCAGCGGCCCAGTGGCAACAACAACAATGGAAAATGATTTCAATCAGCCAAAGAACAACGAGAACAACAACAACAATAAAAAGAAGAATCATGTCAAAAACAATAATGACAACAAGAACAACAACAACAACAAGAACAACAACAACAACAGCAGCAGCATCGACGAAAAGGAAGAAGAGGCACAAAAAATTCGCAGACGCGCTGCAGACGAGAGCAGGACAGAAGAGAGAAACCAACAACAACAATAACAATAACAACAACTCGATTGGTTGACACTCAACGGTATGACAACAACAATTACTGTTGTTGTTGTTGTTGTCATTGTCGGTATTGTAATTTTTTGTTTTCTGCCATTTTTACTTCGGATCTTCTTGTTTTTGTAATTGTTGTTATTGTCGTTGTCATTGTTGTTGTCGTTGTTGTTATTGCACGGTACGTGACTTGTTTCGGTCAGTCGGTGAATTTTTTGCTTTATATTTTACTCGTCTGCTTCTGCTTCTTCTGCTTCTTCGTCTCCTCCTCCGTTTTTTTCAATTTGTGTTTTTGTTTTGATTGCAGCCGTTCTTGTTGTCGGTTCTTGTTCTTGTTGTTGTCATTATTAATATTGTCATTGTTGTTGTTGTTGTTGTTGCTGATGTTATCGCCGATCGGTGCTCGGTTGCTGTCGGCGTTGAAATTCGTTTCTCTCGTTGTAATTTATATAAAACTGGTTCCGTTTCATTAAAAACTGTCGACGACAACAACAACAGCAACAACAACAACAACAACGAGAACGAGAACAACAACTGATACAACAGCAACAACAACAAAGAGAATCGGGTCATCAGGGAAGATACCGTTGTTTTAATGACATGTGGACAGACGGACGAACGGCCGAATTGACGGAGGTTCAGACGACAACAGGTGACAACGAGGTGTTGTTGTTGTCGATTTTGTTATTGTTTTTGCTGTCGTTCTTGTGTTTGTCACCATTCACGTTGTTGTTGCCGCTGCCGCCGTTATTCGTTGTTCGTTGTTTGCTTTTTCCCTCGCTCTCGACTTCTGGGTTTCTTAAAGTTCGTTTTCGCACCCTTCGTCCTCCGTTCGCTTTCTCCTTCTCCCCCCGGGGGGTGGTGGTGGAGGTGCAGAGGGGTGGGGGGCGGTCGGCGCCTGCCAACGGTGCTTTTGACGCCGCTCGAGGCCCCCGAATGACGGCTTCAAACGAGCCGCCGGCAACGAGCGACCTTCGACCGGCTTCGGGCCAGGATCGCAGGACGACGAGGGAGGGGGCGGTGGAGGCGACAGAGGAGGGATTGAAGGCGAAGACGAAGCGAAGACGGCTGGGGGAAACCAAGCGGAAGATGAAGGAAGTGGTCAAGAAAATTAGGAAGCAAATTATGAAGGGAAGGGTGAAGAAGACGTTGAAGAAAAGGGTGAGCGAGAGGTCAAGGAAGCAGTTGAGGGAGCGATGCAGAAACTGTGGAAGGAGTCGCTGAAGACGCCGCTCGTTCGCTTCGAGCCCCCGAACCCCCGAACCCGATTGAGGAAGTTCCAGGAAACGAGAGCGAGATGTCGGAAAATCGGAAAATACAAAAAACAGACAAAAATAAATCAATTTTTGCGACTTATCTGCTGGGTAAAAACATCCCAAGCACATGAACTTGTCTGACTTTTGTGAATTTCACAATTTTCTTCAACCTGCTCTTCGTCCTTCTCTTCGTCCTTCGCGTATGCTTCCCCTCACTTCCCCTAAATCATGTTCTTCAAGCCGCCTCATCTTCCCGTTCATCCGCTGGCCTCCCAAGCCGTTTGCCCTGGGCCCGACCTGGATGCAACGAGTAATCAACCGACTAGAGACGCAATCGCAACCGGTAACCGTCTCCTCCCTCCTTGGCAACAAGTGGTTCTCGGGGCTCCCGCGGAGCCCTCGTCGACTCCGACGGCGACGTCGCTCATACGCCCCGATGCCGCGACCCGGCCTTGGTTCGCTGCAGGGCGGTCGGGCCGGGAGGGGCGAGGGCGCCGAGGCAGGGGAGAGGGGGGGAAGTGACGGGTGGACGACGGATCGAAGGACTCGAGGCTCCGGCCGACCCTCGGGCTTTCAGTCGTGGCCTCCAGTCGGAACCCTCGATTCACGTTTCGCAGCAGCAGCGACGAGACGGAAAAAATCAAAACAAAAACAAATACAACAACAACAACAACGGCAACAACACCAATGACAAACACAACAGCCACAAGCAGGACAACAAAACACAAAAAAGGTAAAAAAACCAACGATAAAAAACGGGAAAAATAAAAACCAAACAGAAACGCAAACACTACATCAAAAACAGCGGATCGACGACTTAAGAACAACAACAACAACACAACACCAACAACCAGAAGACCCTACAACAAAAAAAACCATTCCATTCCAAGCAACAACAAGCGCGTGTCGACCCGAAAGGTCGCCGCCCTGCCGACTTCGCCTTCTGCAGCCTCCTGGTTCTGTTTTTCCCCCTCCTCCTCCTCCCCCTCCTCTTCTTCTTCTCCTCCTTCTTCCCCTTTGCCGTCGTCGCTGGCGTCTCCGGGTGTTGGGGGTGGGCCGTCGTCGATGGAGGTGGGGGCGGGGGCGGAGGCGGAGGCGACGCCGACACGTGCCGCGGGTGGGAGGCGCAAAAGAGCCAAAAAAATCCACTAAAATAAAAAGCGCGAAAATAAAGCGGGGCAACTGAAGAAGAAGAAGAAGAAGAAGAAGAAGAAGAGCAAGAAGAAGACGAAGGGCGACGGAATCATCGGCCGTTCATTATCGGCAACATCATCAACGTCGACATAATTATCGAAGTCGTCGTTGTCGTTGGCGGCACCAGAAGCTACAACAACAACAAGCGGAACAACAACGAGAGCAACAACAGCAAGACCAAGCACAACGACAACAACAACAAAACCACATGAACCAGAACCAGAACCAAAACCAGAGCAAAAACATCAATTACAAGAACAACAGCGGCGGCAACAACAGCAGAGACAGAATTAGATGGCAACAACAAGAACAACAACAAGACCAATAACAAGAACAACAGCAAGCACAAGAACAACAACAAGAACAACAACAAGAACAACAACAACACCAATCAATGGAAAGTTCTTGATAAACGCCGAGATATGAAAAAAAACACGCACATGTTTGGCTAGAAATTCTTTGATGATAGAGAGAGAGGGGGAGAGCGAGGGAGAGGAGGAGAGAGGGCGAGGGGGAGCGAGGGAGACAAGGGGGGAGGGGAGGTGGATGGAAGAAGAGGAAGAGTTCCATCGAGGGCCGAAAAAGCGCTGTCAAAACCAGGAGCAGCAGCAACGAAAAACAATAAAAAACAGGGCAACAACAACAAGGACAACAACAAGGACAACAACAAGGACAACAACAAGAACAACAACAAGAACAACAACAAGGACAACAACAACAAGAACCCCATGTAAGCACAACAACAAGAGCAGCGAAAACAGCTCGAAAACCCCACGAGACCGTATGAAAGCAAAAAAAAAAAAAATAACAGAATTATATAAATATACAAAATTCAAAAAAATACAGAAAAGTGAAATAAATATAGCATAATATTAAATATATAATATAGAAATAAAATGAAAATATATAACACAAAAATGAACTACCATAAAAGCACAAAAAAGAAAAAATTAAATAAAATAAAGGAAATGAAATAAAGTAAATTAAGATGAGACAAAGAAAAATAAACGAAATAAATAAACCGACGGCCCGCAGCGCGAATCAGTGACACGACTCAGATGCAGATGCGGATGCGGATGCGGAGATAGGCGCATCTATGAGATACGACGACCCAGCAGAGCCCATGGCAGTGGCTGCGGCCCCGCTGGCTGGATGGCTGGATGACGGATACAGATACAGATACAGATACATGTGGCGCCTGGCGAGAGGGAGGAGGGGGAGACGGGGGACCGGGGACCGGGGCTCGAGCGGCGGATCCGCAGGACGCGAGACAATCTGCGAGATACTTGGCTCGGCTCGCCCCATGTATCTGTGAGTGTGGGTGGGGACACGATGGAGTTGTTGTTGTTGTTGTTTTTTCATTGCTATTGTTGTTGTTTCGGTTGTTGTCTTTTTTTGTCTTTTGCTTTCTGTTCGTTGGTCCTGCAGTTGTTTTCGCTTTCGTTCAAGTTGGTATCTAAGTTCTCCTCCTCCTCCTCCTCCTTCTTCTTCTTCTTCTTGTCTTTATTGTCGTTGTTGTTGTTGTTGTTTGGGGTCTCGTCAATGTTGTGGTTGTTGTTAGTTGTCGTGTTGTTGCCATTTGTTGGCGATTTAATTGGCAGAGCGCGATCGAAAAACCCGAGAGACGCCAGATACAAGATACATCCCAAGGGGGCAGGAGGAGGGGGCGTGGTACGAGGTCCTTCGTCCTTACCATTCAAGCAGCTGTCCTTTCCAGAGAACGTCTGAATTTCTGCAAGAGAGAGAGAGAGAGAGGGAGACGGCGGTCATTAAAAAATTCAAAGTTCAAGATTTTCCAATTAAGCTGCAGATACAGATACAGATACAGATACAGATACATAAGTCTAATAAAAAACAAAACAATAGAAACAAAAACAACAACAACAACAACGACAGGGCCTCTGCCCCTCGCTGTCGCTAATGAAGACGACAGCGACAGCGACAGCGACATCGCGGCATCTGGTCGAAAGGGTCCGCCGTGCATCCGCGAGATACTGTATCTGGCAACAACACGGCGCGACTGGACACTCGGCAGTGTGTGTGTGCGTGCGTGTGTGTGTGTGTCGCTTCAACGACATTTGAAGCTTAATTGCAATTAAACACCAATTACAAAACTCCAGCCAGAGCAGCCGCGAGAAGCAACAAAACAGGAAGCCATTAAATTGATAGCAAATTAATAATGAAAAATGGAAAGCACAATAAACCATGAATGGGGCAAAACGGTGAAAAAACAAACAACAAAAAGACACTCAAAAACGAAACGATGCAAAATAATGAACAAATAATAAAGTAATAACGGAGACAAAAGGAAACAACATAAAAATAGTATACAAATAGTGAGAAAAATAAAAGGTAAGACTAATGAAGTAAATAACAAATAATGAATGATGAAAATAATACAAATAATTAGAAAACAAAACAATAACAAAATAAAAATAATAACAATAATAAAATAATAAAGAATAAAAATATATATATAAAGACGAAAAATACATAATCCCAAATTTATAAAAAATTAATAAGAAAACAATTATGAAAAATAATGAAAAAATTTAAAAATAAAAACAACATTAAAAAAAAATTAATAACAACAAATTTTTTTAAAACTATAAAGAATTATGAAAAATTCTAAATATAATATATAAAATATAGTAATGCATAAAATATAATAATAGGAAGGAATAGGGAAAATTGTACAAAAAATCTAAAACAATAAGAAAAAATAAATAAATTTATAAAAAATAATAAGGAAACAAGAAAAAACGTATGAAAAATATTGAGGGAATTATAAAGAAATATAAGAAATCAATAATATAATAAAAATAAGAGGAAACATGGGAAAAATTGCAAACAATAGAGCAAATAGCAAAAACTGAACAATGAAGAACAGGCGAAATAATTTGTAAAAAAAAAGTAAAAGGTGAGAATAAAAACGAGAAAAATGCAAATAACTGAGTAGATTGCAACAACAACAACAACAGCAACGCCGCTCGCCGCTCGCGAGATCCGAGCGAGTTCCTACGAACGGCGGCCGCTGGCCTGGGCGGGCCTCGGCTGAGAAATCGGCGGACGTGCCGTGTCTGCGAGTGTGAGGGTGGGCGGGTGTGTGTGAGGGTGTCGATGTCGCTGTCGTCGGGCCGCTGTTGCTGTTGTTGTGTTGTTGTTGCTGCCGGGGTCGCTGCATCGGAGGCATTCGCGGAATTTCTTTCGCAACGACTCACAATAAAATTCCGTTGCATCATCGCGCTCGCCACCCACCCCGCTGTCACCCCGCCACCCCCGGCCCTTCCCCTATCGGCCCAACGACCCCGCACCCCCCTCCCCCCCCGCGCTTCCGCAACCCGATGTCGACTGCAATTAATTTCGTTCCTCGCATTTCGCCGGGACTCGCCTCGGACTCGATTCGATTTGGCTGGATTTCGAAATGGAAACCGCCGCAGACACACACACACACACACACACACACAGACGTACCTTCGAGCCGGAGGACCCGAGGGCGGCCGAAACGTGGACGGGACTGGGCGAATTGGCGGCTGGGCGTCAGCCAGGGGCGGATTCGGGGGCAGCAGCAACAACGACGAAGACACACGAATAGCAACAACAACAACAACAATGACAACAACAATCGCAACAACAACAATCGCAACAACAACAATGACAACCACAACAACAACAACAACCACAACAACAACTTGACAATCACGTTCTCCTATGTCAGCAACATTCATAATTCTTGCTCATGTTCTTGTCAGCGTCTCTCACGTTGTTGTTGTTGTTGTTTTTTGTTTCGTTGTTTTTTCCCGTTGCCTTTCATTGCTTGTCGTTGTTGTTGTTGTTGTTGTTGTTGTTGTTGTGTGGTTTTGTTCTTGTTCTTGCTCCTGTTGCTTTCATTAGAAGCCTCTCCAAGCAAGCCATGAATCAAACAACAGAATCAATAAACACAGGAAGGAGTCGAGAGCGAGAGCGAGAGAGTGAGAGCGAGAGGGAAGATGCACATTTTGCCTCGACAGCCGCTTTGATCTGGTCCAACCTCAGCCGCCCCCCCGCCACGCCCCGCCCCGCCTCGATTGTGTGAAATTTTACGCCGAATCAAAGTTTATGTAATTGAAATTTTCCACTTCTGGCCGAAGGAATTTCGCTCATTGGGGTCGTGTTGCTCGGGTTGTTGTTGCTCATGTTGTTGTTGTTGTTGTTGTTGTTGTTGTTGTGGCTCTTCTTCTTCTTCGTCTTCACCTTCTTCTTGTCGTTGCTAATGTTTTCGCCTTCTGCTGCTGCTGCTGTCGTTGCCGCCGCCGAATGACGCAAACAACTCGGTGCTGATTGGGAGCGAGTGGGAGCGGGGGGTGGAAGTTGAGAGAAGGGCGAGGAAGGGAGGGGGAGGGGGAGGGGGAGAGGGGAGGGGGGCTGAAATGTATCTCTTGGATTGCGTTCGTCTTCCGAAACCGAGCGCAGCCCACGCTTGCAAAATCAGCTGACGCCGAACCTGTCCATGTGGCTGTGTGTGAGTGTGTTGGGGTGTATGTGTGTGAGGGTGTTGGGGTGTGTGTGTGACTCCCGCCAATTGACGCCATCAGCTGACGCCGAGTGGCCGAGGGATGCGATTTTTTTCGAAGCCATCACGAGGCGGGAGGGCGGCCAGAAAGAGAAGGTTCGTCGTCGTCGTTGTCGTCGTTGTTGTTGTTGTTGTTTGTTCAATTCTAAACGATGGCCGCAACACAAATCAAACCGAAAAACAAGAAAAAACAACAACAACAACAAGAACACGCATCGACCTGGGCGGAAAATCGAGGGAAGGCCGGAATTTGCATTTGAATTGAAAATTGCTTGGGACTCGGATTGAGATTCATGGGCAACAATCGATTGAGTTGCTGCTGCTGTTGTTGTTGTTGTTGCTATTTTTGTACTTGACATTTTTGTTATGTTCTGCTGCTGTTGTTGTTGTTGTTGTTGCCTCGTCGTTAATCCCATTCCACATTCACTCGAATGATGATCTCGTACCAACAACAACCACAACGACAACAACAACAACAACAACAGCAACACTGACCGATATTTGCATTAATTATCGAAGTAATTGAGGTCTTCTTCTTCTTCATCATCATCACCATCACCATCGTAATCATCATCATCTTGATCGCTTCATTGTGAACGGGCTGTGAAAACTCAAGGGAATTCGGTTTATCGCACTTCACTAATAACACAACAACAACAACAACAATAACAACAACGGCAATAACAATAGAAATAGTAACGACAACAACGACAACAACAGCAACAATGGCTGCTGAATACAATTTGCCCAAGCGAACAAGGAATGAATTCCGAAGATAAACACAAAATAGTTTCTCCCTCTCCCTCGCCCTCTCTCTCTCGCTCTCGCTCTCGCGCATGCTGCATTCAATTGAGCTTTTATTAGAGTCAACAATGGCAAAAGCAACAACATCAATAACAATAACAATGAACTACAAGCAAACAACAACAACAGCAACAGCAACAAGCAGGCGATGATAACAATGGAAATAATTGGAACTAAAATAACAATAAAAAGTAACCAAATGCAATAAAAAAGCCCACAACAAAACTACAACAGCAGCAGCCAACAACAACGACAACGACAACAACAACGACAACGACAGCAGCAGAAGCATGAAAAACAGCAACAGCAACAACAATAACAGCAGGAGTAAAACCAACAATGCCAACAATTGGCAGCAATAAAAATGCAAACAATTCATTCAGCGTTTCGCATCGCGTATCGTGTGTCTCTTTCCCCCCCCCCCCCAGCCACCTCCGTCCCCCTCGCCCAGCCCTGGCGTCGCTCGACTCCCAACAACAGCAGCAGCAACAACAACAACAACAACAACAACCGTCCAATATACAACCATATCAACTTTGACTGCTTTATAAGAGGCGAAAAATGACACAGAGAAAGCGGAAAAGGGGAGGCAGAGGGAGAGGGAGTGAGGGCAGTGACACAACAACAACGACCGCAACAAATTGCAACAACAACAAAAACAACAACAACAACAACAACAACAACGGCGAAGTTCACTCGCCACAGCCGCCCGCGTGAATTCCAGCGATCGCCGGCGGCGACGCTGACGTTGACGCTGACGACGACGACCGACCAGGGCTGCCACGTGGCAACCAGGCCGAGGCGGAGGCCCTCGGGGAGAAGTGTCCAGGACCTGGAGCTGCCTGAGCGCATCCACGCGACCGAGACAGCACGACGGGTTTTTTGGGTTTTTTCCTGGGTTCCTCCTGGGTTTCTCTTGTGCTCTGCGCCCAAGTCGCCGCGGTTCGGGGTTTCAGCTGCTCCACCCTTCCCCCGTCCCCCCTTCGACCGGCCGTCCGTCCGCCTGGCGGTCGGTCGAGCGATCGCTCGGTTTATCGGGATCTCGGCGCCGTCGCCGTCGCCCGGCTGTGGGCAGCAGCGGCCGATAAGCCAACAACAATGGGGGTAATTCTAGTGAAAAGCAACAGCAACAGCAACAACAGCAACAAATGAAAAGTAGCAATCGCCACAACAACAACAAGAACAACCGACCGGCCGCCCAACAACAACGACTTCGCCCAGTGGCGCAAATAATGAGAAGGCGAACAATCAAAACAAACGATTCCATTGAAAAATCAAAATTCATCGCCAGCCCCTCGACCCCTCCCCCCCACTCCGATATTTTTCGCACATTCGTTTTTTGGTCTGCCTCCCGTTTATTCATTTATTTACGCTCGCTATTTTTTATTGGCTTTAATTTTTATTTTTCTTGTCTTTGTTTTTTTGTTTGTTTTTTATTTCATGTTGTTTTTATTTCATTGCATGTCGTTTATCTTGTTTTCGTTTTATTACTTTTGCTGTTTTCGATTTTAGTGCTGGAATTTTGTAGTTTTTGCAGCATTTCTCTGCTATCTGTTAGATATTTTGTTGGTTCGGTATTTCTTTCTATATTTTTTTCTTCTGTAGTTTTGTTACTTTTTATTAAATTTGTTTTCTTCTTTTTGTATCGTCTTTTATATTGCTTTTATTTGTTCTCATTTATCTGTAGTATTTTCCTATTTTTAAATATGTTTCGTGTTATTTTCTTTACTTTTGATTCTGTTTCTGAATTTTTTAGTTCTTCATTTTTTCAATTTCTTGCCCTTTTTTGTGACTCATTTTCGTCTTTGCGTATTTTTGTGGTTTTTCAATCTCAATGTTGTTTGTTTGTTTGTTTGTTTTCTTCCATTTCTTCCTGCTTCGTCTAATTTGTTTATTTGGGATTTGGATTTCTTCACGCCCGAAGCCTGGCGTTCGTCGGCGATAAAAGCGCAGCAAATGTGCGACAACAACAATAGCAACAACAACAATAGCGAACACAACAACAATGGACGACAGTGGAGCAAAGTCGGCGGTATCTGCATCTATAAAATGTATCTATTACTTCATGTCTCTCCGTCCACGGCTCGCATGTGAAATGAACAAGAGGAGAAACAGAATAAAAAGCAAAAAACAACAACACAATCAGACACAATGGCAACAACAACTGATAGCAACAACAACAATAACCACATTGACATTAACAATGACGACGACGACGACGACGAGGGTGGCGACAGCGACAGCGACAGCAGTTGTTTTTGTTGCCACCCACCGCCACAAAGCGATGGCCACATTGGCCATTATTTGTTGTTGTTGTTGTTGTTGTTCTTGCTGTCGTTGTCGTTGTTGTCGTTGTTATCATCGTCTCGCATCGTTGTTACTGCTATTGCTGTTGCTATTGCTATTGCCATTGCTATTGTTTATTGCTTATTGTTGTTGGCGCTTTTGCTGCCTTCCTATTGTTATTGCTGTCGTTGGAGGCGCTCGTTGTTGTTGTCGTTGTCGTCTTCGTTGTTGTTGTCGTCTTTGTTGTTGTTGTCGTCTTTGTTGTTGTTGTCGTCTTCGTTGTTGTTGCTGTTCGAACTCATCGCCGTGATTTGTATGCGCTCCTAGTGCAGATATGAATGACGACGATGCTTCGAATTCCTCGTTGTTGCTGCCGTGTCCATTGTTGTTGTTGTTGTCCTTATTTGCGACATTGTTGTATCGTTCGTTGTTGCTGCTGTTGTTCCGCGCTATTGTTGTTGTCGTCACATTAGGGCACCGCCAGAGCCGGGCCAGCGCCAGATTCCGCAGCGAATTCATTAAAATTTCGCTCGTCGCCCATCGACGGCGGTTTCAGCCACAACAACAACAACAACAGCAACGACAACGACGACTACGAGGCGCTAGTGAAATCAGGTGGTCATCGAGGGCAGGGAGGGGGAGGGGGTGGGGGGGGTGGATCGAGTTAACCAACGACAATTGCCATTAAATTATGCACGCAATTATTTCTGTTCATTGTTAGCGTTATCATTGTTGCTGTTGTCGTTGTTGTTGTTTTTGTTGTGGTTGCAACTGTTACGATCGATCGATTGATCGTCACTCGCCCATTGCTGTCGTTGTTGTTGTTGTTGTTGTTGTTGCTGTTGTTGTGAAAATCGACGTCGCTGTCGATGTGATTCGAAATCGAAATCGAAATAAATTTTTATTGGCCAGCGATTGTTGTTGTTGTTGCTGCTGCCGCCATTCTGTCGTCGAACATTTTCGCCTTCGTCTTCTTCTTCTTCTTCTTCTTCTTCGCCATAGTTAATTTTATTGCTTTTGATTTTGTATTTTGTGTTTTGTCTCAGTTTTTTGTTCGTTTTGCTTTTCTTATTATGATTGCTATTATTGTGATTGCTGTTGTTGTTGTTGTCATTATCATTACTATTGTTGTTCTTATTGTGGTTGTTCGTGTTGTTGTTGTTGTTGTTGTTGTTGCTATTGTTGTTGCCTCTACGACGGCGGAAGCTCACGTCGAAAGGCGCTTCGGTGGCCCGAACCTTGCCGATCGCGATCGTCGTTGACGCCGTCGCTGTTGCCGTCGCTATTGTTGTTGTTGTTGCCATTGCCGTTGCTGTTGTTTTGTAGTGGCTGTTGTTGTTGTTGATGTTGTTGTTTTGGGGCTCGCCTTAAGTGTTGCTGCTGATGGCGAACGAGCGACGGACGCACGTCGCATTCGCAATGGGCGAGAAGGAGCGGGAAAAGCGGACGCCGGGACGAGGGACGCGGGACGAGACGAGAAAGAAACCCAAAGCGAATCAATAACGGACGATAACGGACGCAATTTGACTAAATCGGACGGAAATCGCACGGAAATCGGTCGAAGATGGTTTGAAAACCGATGGAAAGAAGTGAAAATGGACGAAAATCGGCAAAACGCAGGAACTCGAACCAAAATTGATGGAAAATCGATGGAAAATTTACGGAATTCGAACAGAATCGAGTTCGCGTAAAACGAACAGAACTGAGAGGCAGCTGAATCGGTTCCTGAATTGATGGAAACTCATTGGAAGGGCCGACAAACGGGTCGAAAACGGACAGAAATCGATGAAAGACGAACCACAAGTGGACCAAAATCGATGAAAAATGTCCAAAGTCGAACAGAATTGAGGCGAAAATCGAACAGAACAGAGCTGAACCCAATTCTCAATTGATTGAAACCCATGGAAAGGGATCGCGGTGCGGAGAAAACGAAAAATGAACGAAAAAATGAACGAAAAACTGATCGAACTTCGATCGCAGTCGGGCGCGATTGCGGGCTCGGCGAAGAGACAACAACAACAACAACGACGACAACAACAACAACAACGACGACAACAACAACAAGCAGAAGAACAAGAGCAACGATGGAAAGCAATCGACGGTCGGCGAAAATTCGAATTCCAGCCATCGCCGATCGGATCGGATCGAGATGATGGGCGGACTGCGGGAACGAACCAATGAAACAGAAATGAAACAGAAATAAAGCAAGAAAAGACAGAAAAAAAAGTGAATACAAAAAAAAAAAAAAAAAACGGTTTGATTAAAATTTGGTGAATGGAAATCAGAAGGCGATGAATTCGGCGGAGGCGATAAATATCGAGAGAGGGAGGGGGGGGGAGACCGAGAGGAGGGTGAGCCCCAGACAGAGGGGGTGGGGGAGGCAGAGGGAGAGGGCGAGAGAGAGGGCGAGGTATTTGGGGAATTTGAACAAGGCATGGGCAGGAAAAACCGCGAACAAAAAATCGATAAATCTCTCCTACATTTTTGCATTAAATATCTGTCTCCGTTATCTCTATTTAGCTATCTTCTATTTTTAATTGTTTTTATTGACGCATACATTTTTTTTTTGTTTTTTTTTTTTGTTTTGCACAACGTTTTGTACAACGTTTTGCTGAACGTTTTTTGTATTTACAATATCGTGTTTGTTTCTTAAATTTTGATTCTTTGGTTTTTATTTATTGTTCTGGTTGTTTTTGAAATTTTGTTTTTCAAAAATGTTTTGTTCTCTTAATATTTGTATTCGGGGATTTTGATTTTTGGGGATGATTTGTTTTTTTGTATGTTTTTTGTTTAATTTCTGGTTGTTTTTTGTTTATTTCGGCATTAATTCTTTCGCATTTTGCTCGAAAAATAAATTCATTCATGCGGCGTCGAAATTTCTTCGAACGACGGCGTCTTGACGGCCTGTCAAACGTTGTTGTTGTTGTTGTTGTTGTCCGAGAATTCGCCGCCCACACCTCGCCCGCTCCGCCCCCCGCTCGACGCCAGCCCGTCCCGTTCCGTCCCGTCCCAGCTCCAGGGGGCGGGGGCGGTGGTGAGGGGGAGCCAGCGATGTTTTCTTTGATTTTAGTATTCAGACCGAAGATTACGTTATTTCTTTACGTCTCGTCTCTTGCTCTTCTTCTTCCTCCTCGCTGTTTTCTCTCCCGCTCTCCCGTTCTCCCCTCTCTCACTCCCTGCCGCCGACGGCATTGTCTCGTCTCCTTGTCTGGGCTCTCGAATCTATTCTTGTTGCTGTTGCTGTTGTTGTTGTTGTCGTTTTTGCTCGAACACGCGCAACCATTCGCATGGGAGTTGTTGTTGTTGGTGTTGTTGTTGTACACGAGAATCGTTATGCTCTCAGGATCGACAACAACACACACACACACACACACGGACACGCACCGTTACTCACATTTCCACACAGGCGAACGCGAAGCACGAAAAACGAACGCGAGAAGCGAACACGAGCTCGAGCGCAAGGACAACAAAAACAATGCAAAACGACAACGACAACAACAACAGCAACAGCAACGAGAACGAGAACGAGAACGAAATCACAATGGCGACGATAACAACAAGAAGAGGAAGGAGGAGGAAGGAGGAGAAGACCTACAACAACAACGGGAACAGGAACAAGAACAAGAACGAGAAGAACATCAACAAAATACCGTTAGTCGGCGTAATGGCCTTGAACGAGTCGCGTCGGCCCCCGACTGACCTTAACCGCGGTCCGACGACTTTCTCTTTCGCACCCGCCACCCAATCGCGCTCCCTCTCCCTCTCCCTCTCTCTCTCTCTCTCTCGCTCCCTGACCCTCGCTCTCTCATCTGCGCCCGCTCCTGCCGCTCTCTCCGCCTTTCCCGTTGACCCATCTCTCCACTCTCTCCACGGTCTCCACACTCTCCCCCCTCCCTCTCTCTCTCTCTCTCTCTCTGATGATGCGCAGCTTGTGCTCGCCGCCACTTCCGCTCTCGCTCTCTCGCTTCCTCTTTTGCACAGGCCGCTCGTGCTCCTCGATGCTGTTGTTGTTGTTGTTGTTGTTGTTGTTGCCTGCCATTGTAATAGCAATTGTGGGGTTTGTTGCTGTTGTTGTTGGCCGTGGCGATTGTTGTTCCCCTTGATGTTGTTGTTGTTGCTGTTGTTGCCGAGCCTATTTTTAGCCACGTTGCTGCCGCCCCTCGCGACCCCGACCCCGACCCCGACCCCGACCCCGACCCAGGCACGCGTCCTGCCACGTATCGACGACGACGAGCCCGAGTTCGACCAAACGCGCTCGCCCCGTCTCGCTCGCGCCTCGCCCTCGCCCACGTCTCCCGCTTCCTTTTCTCGTCGCTGCGCCCCCTCTCTCTCGCTCTCGCTATCGCTCTCTCTCTCTCTCGGGTTGAGCGTGGGCTTCGGCTTATAATTTGCAATAATTAATTCAATTAAATTTCAGTGGAAACTTCAGTCACTCGATCCGGCTTCTCGAACAGCTGGCCAGGCATCGCTCCCTCTCGCTCTCTCCTACGCATCATCCTCCTCACGCCTTTCTCCCTGATTTCCCTCCTTGATGTGGGCGCTGATGTGGTTTTGTTATTGTTGTTGTTGTTGTTGTTGTTGTTGTGGCTGCTGTCGTTGATAAACAAATTAACACTATGCCAGGTTGCTGACAACAACAACAACAACAACAACAACAACAGCAGCAGCAGCAACCGCCGCCCTCCGCCCGCTTACATAATCGCCTGATGCCAGCGAGTGGGCGACCAAGAGCCAGAGAGCGGGGGGGACAGAGAGGGAAAATTATCGTTGTGTCACACGCACTTGGACAAACAAAGCAACAACACGAAACACGAGCAGAACACAAACAACAACAACAACCACAGAAATTTGTTTACGTCGGCCGCAATTCGCAGAAAACAAAAAGCAAAAACGCCGCAGAGCCAGAGATAATGGGCGAGAGAGAGAGAGAACGAGAAATTGAACAGGAAAAATATAATTGAAGAGAAAGACAATAAAAAATTCAATTCGAAGAAGAAACAATCAGAAAACAAATAGCACAAAACAATATTTATTAATAAGAACAGTACTATATTAAGAAAATAAATTGATTAAAATTCACTACCAAAGTCACCGTGGGGCGAATCGCCGAAACTTATCGCTTCCGTTGCCGGCCGCTTATCGGACGACGGCGCGTGCAGAGGCGGCCAGCAACAACAACAACAAAGCACTCGCAGCGAGCAATAACAAAACAAAGATTTCGCTCTTCCTCTTCTCCGCCCATCCACCAATCCACCAATTCACTGGCCGCGAAATTCCACCATGAATTCGCATTTCTTTTCAATTCAATCTCTCTTGATTACCTTCAACTGCTTTCAACTCCCTCCATCGCTGCTCAATTGCTTTCAATTTGCGGTTTCGAATCTTCGGCTGCAGACCGAAATAGTTTTGTTTGTGTGTTTTTTCCAGTCGACTTCTTTAATATTAAGTGGACTATTTTCATCACTATTACTTGGACAATTTTATCTCACTTTAAATGATTGGCTTTGGCCTTCTCTCTTTTCCTTTTAGTCTTATTTGATTTTTGATAATTTTCTTCACTTCCCTATTCCTTGTTTTCTACTCCTTCTCCAATTTCAAAATAAACAACAATATATTTTGTACTAGTACATTTTTTTGTATATATTATTATAATATTTATTTCACCACATTTACTTTAAAATTAAGACCTCTATTTAATGGATTTATTTTGTATTCTTCTTGTACTCATTTGTTTCGTATTTCCTATTCAATTTCTATTTGTTGTGTTTTTCCTGCTTTGAAAATATATTTGCGGATTTTGTACTTTTTTCACTAACTAAATGGCTTTTGTCCTTTCATTCGGCTCCGCGAGCATTGGCAGCACTGGCACCGGCGGCTCTTGTTTACGTTGCGTCGCACTCGTAGCCGGAGCCGGAGCCTCGGGCGGCGAGCGGTCGGGTGGCGAACGGGCAGCTGGCGACGAGCTGCGAACGAACCGACGACCGCGTTCCGAGAGCCTTTGAACCCGAATGCGAGCCGGAGTCTGGTCGGCGGAATCGCAAGCTCGGCTAGCCGTCATCGTTACAACAACGACTCTCGTCTTTGTCGTTGTCGTTGTTTTTGGTTTTGGTTTTGGTTTTGGTTTTGTTGCTCTTACTCTGACCGACAGCCGCCAATTGGTAAAAGCAACAACAGCAACAATCGTGTAAGTCGGAGTAAACTTGAATCGTTTCTTGCTCGTCGGCCGTCGCTCGTGTCTCGTCGTCGCTCGTGTCTCGTCGTCCGTGCGGCAGCAACAACAGCTGTTGTTGTGTTGTGATCGGCGTCGACGTCGTCGTCGCCGTAGTGGTTTTTGTTGTTGCCGGCGAGAGCTTTTTCTGCACTTGGAACACTTTTTCCCAATTCATTCAGTTGCGTACAAACAGCGAGAACAACAACAACAACGGCAACGACCACCCATAATAGTAATAAAAACCGCAGCAACCTCAATTCGTTGGTTGTTGTCGTTGTCTCTGCCGCTGCCGCTGCCGCTCGGCACACAATGGAGAACACAACAAAATCAACGGCCACTCATTCAGAGGCGCTCGACCGCAACCCGCGCTCGCTCCGGCCGAGACCCACAAGCACAGGTCGCGCTCTCTCAATCGCAGTTGCTCTCGCTGCGTTCTCTCGCTGTCGCGCTCTCTCTCTCTGTCCCACCCCCGCACATCGCTTAGAAGAAGAGCCGTGGAAGAGCGGGCGACGACGGTGGGCGGCCGAGCTTTGTCGGCTTCGAGCGTCGAGGCGTCAAGCGCTCATCGAGCGAGCGAGAGGGAGATAGAGGAAGCGCGTGGATCCAACGAGGAGCGGCACCGAGAGAAAAATCCCGGCAGAACGAGGATTAGAAATTCTTAGGAAAAGTCGAAAGGAACGAGCGCGGGCGACTCCAGGACACGCCGAGCCTCCGTCAGAGGAGGTGGAGAGGGGGAGTTCGGTAGCTGTGAAGGTCATCCAAAGTCCATGCCCAAGCCCAAGTCATCCTGCGATGATGGAGTCCATCGGACACACGTTTCTGGGCACGAGCAGCAACAACAAGCACCGATAAGATCCGAAAATAACTACATCATAAAATAGGGTGGCCCCATACTGCAACAAGAACAACAACAACAACAAGAATTTCAACCACAACTACAAACAACTAAAACCCAAAAACAAATGCCCAACATTAACAGCTTTATCTCGACATCCAACGAGAGGCAGACTAAGAATTGATGGAAAAATTCGAGGCATTCGAGGCATTCGGAGGGGTTTCGGTTGGCAGGCAATACAAAAACAACCACAAATGTAACAACAACTACACCAACAACAATGGGAAAACAATGAAGTCAAGAGCCGTCAAGTGTCGTCGTCGTGGCCGAAGTCCAATGGGCTCTGGACCTGGACCTGGGCCTGGACCTGACTTGGCGTCGGAATCCGCAGCGTCAACAAAAACCTCGCAGCAACAACAACAACAGGAAACATCATAACAACAACATAGGGAGAAGACATAGACATAGACAAGCAGTGAGAAAACAAGTATTACAACAACAACTACAACAACAACAACAACGATGGCAAAACAATCGCAAATCATTGCCACGAAAGCCATTAAAAGGTTTCCAAGAGCAAAAACAGCAGGAACAACAACAACAACAAGAACGAACGACAGCGACGTCAGGAATAAGAACAACAACAACGACACTAACACGAACAACAACAACAACAACTCAATTGCTGCCCATGCGAATCGCAGCCCAAATCAAGCGAGCAGCCGCGGCCCTCGCCTCCCGCTCTTGGAGCCGAAGACGGAGCCGCAGCCGAAGTCGCAGCCGGAGCCGGAGCCGGAGCCGACGATCAAATACTACGGACTTTTTACTACCGCTGCTGCTTCTTCTTCTTCTTGGCTGTAGTCAACCTTCGTCTTCTCCTCGTCTTCTTCTTCTCTCTGCTCGATGTCGCCGCATCCTTGTGTGTGTCTCAGCTCATATTCCCAGTGGAAGACATGGGTTGAGTTCTTGGGTTGTCGTTTTTACTGTTGTTCTTGTTGTTGTTTTTCTTGTTTGGAATTTCCATCGATTTTTTTTTTTTTTGTATTTACTATTTTTTTATTATTTCTTCTTTATTATTACTTTGTTTTCTGATGTTGTCTTTTATTTTTTCTATATTTGTTTTTTATTGCAATTCTTGTTGTTGTTGTTGTTGTTGTTTTTGTAATAGTATTGGCATGACTTTTACACGAGCTCGTCTGTGCATGTGTGGTTGGAATCGCGAGCACGGTGGGAATCGTGTGAAATGGCGATGGAGCCGGCCGGCAGCGACTCGCACAGTGGGGCCAAATGGGAAAATTTGTGAAAGGCAGTTGATGGAGGGAGAAGATGGACGTGGGAGGCGTGAGGGAAAAATTAGAGAAAAATTAGAGTAAAAATCGAGCTCCAGTGAGAGGCAAATTGAGAGAATTTCACAAGTGAATTTTGATCAAAATCAGGAGTGAGAGATGGGAACGAGGGAAGGACATGGAGGAAGGCGCTTGAGGAGGGTCCCAGGAAGGCAGCCGCTGGCCCCCTGCCGTCCGAGGGTCCTGGACATGGATTGGGGCGAGGGTTGGGCTGAGGAGCGAGGCCGGGGGCGTGGCGTGGCCTGGTGTTGTGTACGAGCAAAAAACAGACTCGAGGTCCGGGTTGGGCGAGAAAAAATGGGAGCGACTTCTGAGAATTCGCGGAAGTCCGGGAATTTGGAGAGCCGGGGGCGGACGAGCGCGGCCGACTCCACTCGACTCGACTCGGGGCTCGCTCGCTATTTTCGGCCGCCGGGCGTCCAAATTTAGACCGCGATCGGCCGTCGGCGATTGTCGTTTGTCAAGCACGACTCGAAGCCGCGAACCCGAGCCTGGGTCTCGAGCCCGGCAGCCTCGGGCCGTGACCCGCGAGCCCTGCGACGTCACTCGTCAGTCGTCAACAGCGAGAGCAACAAAAACAAAACAATTGCCATTACAATAACAATGGCAGCAACAATGGTGACAACAACAACAATGACGACAACAACAACAACAACAAGAACAACCCGAGTAGCCACAGGAACAGGCACGAGAATAGAACACAAAGCCATCGACGACGACAACGACGACGACAAAAGAATACAAATGAAGCCTGTCCATGTGGGTTTGTCTGAGAGGGTGTGAGTGCGTGTCCCTTGCACACTCGCACAACGACGACGACGTGTGTGTGTCGAGAGAAAAATTGCTTTTAATTAGAAGTCGCGGCGATTTTTTGCTTCCCACTTTACGCATGTCGAGACGTCTTCGGAGGAAGAGACCACGGCAACAACAACAACAGCGACTGCGAGGGGATGATGACAACAACAGCAAGAAAGATGATGACGCTGACAACAACGACAACAACAACAACAACAACAACACTGTAAACAACACCAACAACGGCGACAGCGACTCCGACGACTCCGACTGCATTCGGCAAAGTTTCCACCGAAGTGAGTTTTAATTATAGAGTGGGTTCGTGTTGTTGTTGTTGTTGTTGTTGGAATTTGTATTTTTTCTATCAAATGAATAGCACGCATTGTTGTTGCTGTTGTTGTTGCCCATGACTAACAGAATGAATGATTAATTGTCGCCGCCGAAGTCCGCCGCCGTTCGCACGACGTCCCTCCGTCCGTCCGTCCGTCTGTCGGTGTCTGTGTGTTTGTGTGTGTGTCTGTGTCATGCTGTCTGTCGCTCCTTCTGTCCGTCCAAGTGACTAGTTATCTGTCCGTCCGTCCGTCACTGAATAAATTTATAAATAGTTCCTCGTTGTGTATTAATAATAATTAAAGCCAGACAACTACCGCAACAACAACAACAACTAGAATAGTCCAGAACTAGAGACAACAAATTGTAGTTAATGGTGTGCTCGTTGTTGTTGTTGTTGTTGTTGTCGTCGATGTTGTTGTTGTCCCTCGAGTTATCAACACGCTGGAAGTGAAGTGAAGTGAAGCGAATTGTTTTTGATTTCTCCCGATGACGGGTTTCGTTTCGAATTAATTGCTAATTCGTATGAAATGTCGACTGCCTGACTTTGTTGTTGGACCGATAGCGGAGAGAGGGGGGGAGAGGGGGGGGAGTGGGGTAGTGGGGGTGATAAAAAGCCCAGGGAGGCAGCGGGAGGCGAGTTTCGAGCGAATTTTCCGAGCACAAGGTGTTGAAAGTGTTCAGGAAGTGTTGCTGTTGTTGCTGTTGTTGTTCGCATCGTTGTTGTTGCTGTTCCCATTGTTGCTGTTGTTGTTCTTCCAATTGATTTTGTTGCCATTATCGTGGATTTGTTGTTGTTGTTGTTGTTGTTGTTGCTGCTGCTTTATGCGCCTGCTTTGCTTTGCCGGAGATGAGTTCGAGCAATTCAAAGATATGGATGGCATCATCGGGGAAATAGCCACAAGTACAACAACAACAACAACAGCAACAACAACACTAACCACTGCGGTGATGAAGATCGTGCCGTCTCGCTCGGCGGCTGCGACTGCGGTCAGCAGGCGAAGGCGATGCCGCTGCCGATGAATTGAGTCATTAAAATAATATAAATAACAACAACAAGAACAACAACAAGAACAACCAGAACAACCCCAAGCACAATAACAAAACTAAGTCGATTCGATTCGCAAGAATTTCCCGATACTCGGAACGCCGACGGCTTCTGACTCACGGCCAGATGCTGGATAGACATGTATCTAGATGCGCTTCGACAGATACAGCTATTGAGATCCTCGTGTGACTGTGTGTGAGAGTGTGCGTGTGTGCGTGTGTGTGTGTGGGCGGCATCTGAGCGACTGCAGTCTCGATCGAACGTCCTTCGGGATCCCGCAAATGGCTCGAGGCGAACTTCATGACAAAAATCGAGATGCGTTTTTTTACATTTTTTTCCTTTTATTTTATTTCTTTTTGATTATTTTGAATATAAAAATTATTGTTTAATTAAAATTTTTGTTTTATTAAAATTTTTCTTTATTTCATTTTTTTTACATTATAATATTTTTTTCCCATTTTGTTGTTGTTTCTTCTTCCCCTTCATTTTCAAGGTTCGATGGCGATCGTTGAGGCGAAGACAAGCGACGAAACCATAGCAAGAAGAGGACGAAGAGGAAGAGGAGGAAGAACGACAACAACAACAACAACAACAACAATCGCCGCCCGTAAGAAGAAAACGCTGGCTTTCCCTAGAGCTTCGAACTTCCCTCCAACCACTCGCACAGAAGCTGGACGGATGCTGCTTCTTCTTCCGCATTTCGGCCTCCTCTTCCTGCTCTCCCTCCTCCTCTGCCCGACCTTCTCCCTGCGCATCTTCGCCCCACCGCCGGACGGACGGACGGACAACAAGCTGGAAATGTAAACAGGCGCCGGCGACGAGATCAAAAGCAGTCGACGCCTGGCGGACGGTGGGGAGGGCGAGGGGGGGAGGCAACGAAAGACGAAGCAAAATCTCGAGATCTCGAAAACTCGGGGAAGAAAATCAACAACAATAACAATACAACAACAACTTCTTTCGCCTTCGTCACTCGAGCCTCGCCGCCTTCACTTCGTCGCCTTCTCTTCGTCTCTCCCCTGACGGCCGACCCCGGCTGCCTCGCCTAATTCACAACAACAACAAACGCTCTCCCGTCGTCCTCTCCGCCGTCCTCTCCCGCGGTTCTTTCCAAAGCTCTTCCGCGACATTTAACGCCAGCCAACGACGTTCTCACGTTCTCGAGCCCTGCTCTCGCCACCCCCTCTCTGCAATGGCACGACGTCAGCCCGCTCGCCCGCTCTCGCGCTCAACCGTCTCCAGTCTCCGCCGTCTCCTGTCTCCAACCCGCTCTCCCTCTCCCCGGGAACGCCTTTCCAGCCACTCCACTCTGCTTCCAGCCACCTCTGCTCTCCTCACCACTGCTCTCCGCTGCTCTCCACTGCTCTCCTCTCTGCGGCCTCCAGTCCTGCTCGCTCACTCCCTCTGGCGTCGCGCTCTCAATGGCGGAGTCGCGGCAACGCGTGTCGTGTGGCGGTAGGTAAGTGTCGTGCCAGGAGGAGGAGGAGGAGGAGGAGGAGGAGCGGGCGGGGGACGGCTGGAAAAACCAACAACGACCGCGAGCGACGATGACAAAAATGACACCAACACCGACGCCAACGCCAACGCCAAGGGAGGGAGACACAAAAACAACCTCGCTCCGGGCTGAAGCTTTTTACGACTCGATGCGATTTCCACGTTACGTTGCGTGCAGGCGAGCTTATGTGGAACAGCAACAACAGCAACAACAGCAGCGACAACGACAAAAACAAATACAACAACAACAACAACAGGAACAATAACAAGAAGCACTTTAGCGGCCCAGCAACAACGATCGAAGGCTCAGTCGCCAACACCCAGAGCGATGGCGAGTGTGGCACAGGGAGGGAGGGTGAGTGAGGGGGGGGGGGGGGGTAGAGAGAGAGAGAGAGCGAGAGAGGCGATGATGATTTCTGTCCAGCCCACGGGCTGAAGTTCGTGAATTTCGTGAATGAACTGGAGGGGCCGGAGAGAGCGGGAGCGAGATGGGGCGAGCTGGAGAGAGCGAGACAGACTGACGGACGAACCCCGCCACGATTCGTCCTTGTTGGTTTTTGTGGTCGTTGTCGTTGTTGTTGTCGTTGTCGTTATAGTTCTTCTTCTTCTTGTTGTTGTTTTCTTGTCTACTTAGTTTTTGTTGTCGTTTCAGTTGTTTTCGCTATAGCTGTTGTTCTTGTTCTTGTTCTTGTTCTTGTTGTTGTTGTTGTTGTTGTTCTTTCTTCCTCGCTCCGCTTCTCGCTACCAAATTCAATCTTCTTTCGACGGGCGTTCGTCCTTTTTGCTTTTGCTATTGTTGTTGTTGCTGTTGCTGTTGCTGTTGTTTTCGTTCAGACCCTCTGTTGTTGTCAATTCTGTTGCTGTCCTTGTTGACTGTGTTGTTGATTTGTTGTTGTTGTTGTTGCTGTTGCTGAGGTGTTTTTGCGGGAGCCTCGTAATGGACGAGCAACAGCAGCAGCAGCAGCAGCTCCGGAGCCGACACGCGCCGCACACTAAATCGTAGTTTCCTCCGTCTGCTCCTCTTCTTCTTGTGACCCCCCCTCCCCCATCCCCTCCTCCTCCTCCTCCCCTCCGCCGCCGCCTCTCCTCGTGGTTGTTTAGTCAATTTACCGTTGTTGCTGTTACTTTTCGGTAATGGATTCGAAGGCAACAACAAGAGACACAAACACACACGCACGCACATGAACTGGCACCCCCCCACACACACACACACCCCCACCCCCACTCTGGCAAAAGCACTCGCCCCACGTCCCCCCCCCCCCACACACACACACACAGAAGGCGTCGTAACTTTTAATGGCTGGCAGTGAATGAAGAAGGCTTTGCTTTGTATTGAATTTCCCTCTTATCGCCCCTCTCTTTCCCTCATCCGCATCCACCTCGCCCGTCGTCGCTGCCTCCCTCTCTCTCTTACGCTCTCTCTCTCTTACGCTCTCTCCTTCATTGGCGTTCTTCTGGTTCTTGTTGTTGTTGCTGCTGTTGTTTGAGCTTCGAGTTGCGGGAATTGAAGGTCGTTTGTGGCACTGTTGTTGTTGTTGTTGTTGTTATTTTTATTGTTGTTGTTGTTCTCGTTGCTTCTCGCTGCTGGTTTTTCGCGTGGATCCCAGTTGTTGTTGTTGTTGGGTCCGGTTCCTGTTCCTGTTGTTTTCTCGCTGTCTTTCTCGATGACTGTTGTTGTTGTTGTTGTTGGGTGTGTTGTTGATGGCTGCTGATGTTGTCGATTTGTTGTTGTTGTTGTTGTTGAGGGCTTCCTTTGTTGTTGTTGTTGTTATTTTTGCGGCTCTCGCTGGTGCGGCCTGGTCCGCCAAACTGCGCGTGGCCGCCTTCGAGACCCCTCGCGACCCTTCGAAAGCGACCCGCGTCTCGTCCCCGGCCCCTCGGCCGGTGTTGCCAACCCGTCCCGACCACCCCGGCCACCTCAGCCGACGCCCTCGCCCTCGCCCTCGCCCACGAAAGGGTTCGATTTTTCCACCCCCCAGCACCGGACACCGAAGTCTTTGCATCGAACCGAGCGTTGGTTTTCGCTCGTTTTCGGATTTCATGAGGCCGACCTCTGACGCCACCCCCCTTAAAACCCAACACCCCCAGCCCCCCCCCCCCCCCCCGCCGCATTCCCCTTACTCACCATTCGACTGCCGGAGGGGCCAAAACTCGGTCCTGGAAGAGAGGGAAAAGTACAAGGATTAATAAACATGCAAGCCAATGATAAAACCACAAAAAAGCGAAATCCTCAAGAAATCAGAATCAGAATCCAAATCAAAATCAAATCCGACGAGAACTTCCTTCAGAGGTTTCTCCACAGGGTGAGGGTGCTGGGGAGGGCGAGGGGGAGGTGCCGGACGGAGGGGGGGGGGGGGAGGCCGTGGGTCGTCGGTGTCTGCCGTGGTGAGTGCGAAAAGCTTGAGTCGATTTCGACGGACGGACGGACGGACGGACGCAGGACGACCGACGCAAAGGAAGGCGCCGAAAGCCCAGAAGCGTGCGTGGGTGTGTGTGTGTATGTGTGTGTGTGGGTGTTGGTGTGCGTGTGCGTGTGTCGTTGGCGCGACTTTTTTCGTGCACGCCTCGACGCTTCTCGCTTCAAGGACGCCGGCAATTAAAAAAAGGCTCAGAAAACGCAAGCAAACAGACACAGAAAATAAACACAAAAACACCACAAACACCCAAAGAAAGCAAAAACACACACACCCTCAGAGCGCAGAAAAAGCACGACAAAAAAACACGTGCAAAAAAACACGCAAAGGACGCCGACCGAGGCCCCAAAGGACGAGGCAGAATCTGAAACGTCTCGATCCCCGCGTGTGGTTGCGATTCTTGTTGTTGTTGTTGTTGCTTGCGGCGACCGCCTCAAAGGATCGAAAGGCGACGAGCGTGGGCGTGGGCGTGGGAGTGTGTGTGTGTGTGTGTGTGTGAGAGAGCAGGGCTTCGTCCTTCGTCGGCTTTTCTAGTCAAAATTTCCCATTTGATATCGTCGCCCCTTTGTTGTTGTTGTTGTTGTCCTTTGCCTTTGTTGTTGTCCTTTGCTGTCGTTGCCCTTTGTTGTTGTTGCCCTTTGTTGTTGTTGCCCTTTGTTGCTGTTGTTGTTGCAGTTATTTCGGTTCCTCCTCAATCCCTCCACCCCCGATTCCGGTCTTGTTTTTGCTCCCTCACGAGGCAACGAAACGTCATCTCTCTCCCTCCCTCCCTCGCCCCCTCGCTCCCTCCCCTCCTCCCCCACTCTCTCCCACTCCCCCTTCGCCCACGATCGTGCTTCGACACAAGATGTCGAGCTCGCTTCGCTTGTCAATTAAATTCCCTCGCTCAAATGTCTCTCCCTGTGCTTGTGTTGGTGTTGGTGTATTTTCGAGTCGCCACGTGTGCGTGTGGGGGGTCCCCGTGTCGGTGTAGGTGTCCGTGTGTGTGTGTGTGTGTGTCTGTGTGGGTGGGCGCTCGTGTAATCAGTAGCTTTTGCCAGGCGATTAAACTGCAAATTAACAACAGGCTCCTGGGGCAAACGAGCGCACGACGGCGAGGGGCGACTCGGGGAAGGCGGAAGAGGGAGGGAGAGAGGACGACGTTGGTCGGAGTGGGTCGGGTGGGGGGTCAGGGGGCAGGGGGCAAAAAGAAGAAGCAGCAGCAGCAGCAGCCAAAGACAGACGTGGTCGATCCTTCATCGAAACCCGTCGCCGTCTCGTGGCTCGTGGCGTGTGAGTGACATCGGTTTCGCCAACCGCCGTCCTCCGTCCTCCGCCCGTCGCTCTCGCCCTCTCCCTCGCTCGCCCTCTCCCTCGCTCGCCCCCTCCCTCGCTCGCCCCCTCCCCCTTATTAGTGGCCTTTTTGCCCCTCTATTTGGAACCCGAAATGACGAAGGACGAGCGGCCGACGGCAGCAGTGGGCGGGAGGAGGAGGGAGCGAAGGGGGAGGAGGAGGGAGAGCAGGAGGAAAGAGGGGGGGGGGGGAGAGAGAGAGATGGTGGGTGGGAGAAGGAGACGCAAACACGTTGCTGGTGCTGCTCGAAACACGAGCGGCCACACGCAAGACGCACGGACGGACGGACGGACGGACGGAGAGATCGAGGAAGAGCTGGACAGAGCGACGTTGGATGGGGAGACGGACCGGGGGACGGACAGACAGAATGATGGACAGAATGAAGGGAAGACCGAAGAACAGGCCGATGGACAGACAGACAGGAACGCACGGACGGCCCAGTCTCGGCTGAAGCCACAGAGTCGAGTCGAGTCCAAGCGGGGACGACGGCGAGGGCGGGGAGAAGGAAGGGGGAGAAGGAGGGGAGACGGGGTGGGGGGAAAAGAGGAGGAAGAGCGAATAGGAAGAGAAGAATGAATGAGGAAATGCAGCGAGGCGGGGGCGGCGGAGGCTCGAGGGAGGTTTCAATAAAAGGCGACGATTTAAAGACAACAACAACAACAATAACAACAACAAGAAGTTGCAGAAAAACAACAAGAAAACAGTAACAAATCCACAGATATAAGAAGTACAAAATAAGGTTAACAACAACAACAACAACGATTGCAATAAAAATTAAGATAAAAATAACAATTGCTCTTTTCGCCCTCATTCGGCGATCGAAGCCAAACGGCGGACAAGGACGAGGAGAGAGCGAGCGAGAGCGAGGACAAGGGCGCGAGTGGGAGGGGGAGATGCTGTGAATAACGGTTCTGTGGGCAGCAGCGGCAGCGTAACGGTAAACGGATTCTCAGCTGACGACATTGTCGTCGTCGTCGTCGTCGTTGTTGTTGTGTTCGTCACTGTAGTTGTTGCAATTGTTGTTGTTTTTCCCTTCCTTTTTCTCGTTCGGCCGTTTGTTTATTTTTTTTTTTTCTTGTTGTGGTTTTTGTTGTAATTGTTATTTTTATGGCCATTGTTCTTGTTCTTCTTGCTCCGGTTGTCATCGGCATTGTTTGTTGTTTCTACTGGTTGTTGTTGTTGTTGTTTTATTTTTCCCTCTCGCTGCGAAATACGAGCCGTTTTAATGGACACACAGCAACAACAACAACAACAACAACAACACGAACGACGACTAGAAATCACGATGACCAGTGGACATCGACGATGGACGACGGACGGACGGACGGACGGACGGACGGACGGCGCTCGACGGCAGCTCCAAAGGTGCGTCGCTCTGGCAACGCCGCGCCGACAAACAATATCCAAACAACAACAACAACAACGACAACAACGACAACAACATCAAAATAAGAACTACAAAGAATGAAGAAAAATAACAATAAATATAACAATGGCAAGAACGCTGGAGGAAACTCGATACATTTGGCCGGCAACAACAACAACAACAACAGTGACAATGAGAACAACAATGTGGAGAACAGCAACAACAATGACAGCAACAATGCGGAGAGCAACAACAACAACACCGAGAACGATCACAAAAGACCGCCCTGACAAAGCAACAAAAGAATGCCGACAAAACCACGGGGGTGGGAGCGAGAGAGAATCGAAGGGAGTTTGCGACGGAGGGGGGAGAGGGGGAGGGGGGCGGGTAGGGTTGGGTTGGAGGGGAGTCTCGGGCCCTGGCGCGCCCTCCGCGCAGCCCTGCCTCGCGATTCCCAGACCCGGGTCCGGTCGAGGACCGGCTGACGAGGGTCGTCGTCGATTTCCGTCTGTCCCATCGTCCGTCCCATCGTCCGTCCCACCGCCCAGTCGCTCCACCGACCCTCCCGCCTCTCTCCGCGCCCCTCTCCCCCTCCCCCTCCTTGCGCTCCTCTCTTCCTCTCCCTCTCCCTCTCCGGCCACCTTCTGCCGCTGTCCCGGCCTCGCCACCCGCCTCTCAACTTCGGCCTCAATCGCTCGTGACCTACACTCGGCCCCCGCCTGCGTCTCCCCCTCTCTCTGGGCGCCTGCGCCTCACGCGAACCCCCGCCCCCTCTCGCTCCGCCGAAAGCTCTGGCGAAAGCTTTTACTATTTTTACTCGCCGCCGTGGCCTGGATCCGACCCGGGCTCGGGCTCGTGTCTGGGTTCGGGTTCGGTTTCGGGTCCTGCGCCAGCTGACCGGGCCCAAATGAATGGGCGGCCGCCACGAGCGGGGGGGGGGGGCGTGGGGAAATAAATGCTTCCATTCAAAACCAGTGAATGGAGTGAATTTATTTCGTGCCGTCGTCCGTCCGTCTGTCTGTGGCTGTGGCTGTGTCTGTGTGGGTGTGGGTGTGTGTGGGTGTGTTTGCGCTCCCGTTGTCGACTCCCCGCCGCCCTCGCTCTCACTCCACTCTCGCTCTCGCTTTCCCTCACTTTCTCTCTCTCTCTCTGTCGCTCTCCCTGTCGACTTCTTTCCCTACGACGCAGACGGGTTCGGTCGGTCGGTCGAGGGAATCGAGGAAGGAAGGAGGGGAAAAAGGAACGAAATAAAAATTAAGGAAGAGAAAAACAAAGGAAGGCAGAGAAAAACAAAGGAAAAAAAAGCAGGAAAAAAAGCAGCAAAAAATAGAAAGAAGAAATAAGTAGTAAACGAAAAAAGGAAGCAACGGAAGGAGATGAAATCGGGAAAGAAGCAAAAGAGGAACTGGAAAAGAACAGAAAACGAAAGTTGAGCCAAAAGGGAGGGAAGGAAAAATTGAAGACGAGGACGAAGAAGAAGCAGAGGCGGCGCCACAGGACCAGGGCGACGGAAGCGAGCAGTTGTTGTTGTTGTTGTTGTTGTTGCTGATGGGGTGAGTGGGACGAGAGGGGCGGGGGGCGGACACGAAACCGATTCCTTCGCCCTCGCCCTCGCCCTCGCCCTCTCTCGCTCTCTCCCCAGTCACGTGTCGCTCGTTAGCAGACGCTTCACGTTTTGGGGGGAGGGGGGGGGGGTTGTTGGCTTAGCAGGAAGAAGAGGAAGCAGGCGACGCATTCTTGACCCACGGTCGCAGCGATTTTTCTGAGCAAATTTCCATTTTCCGAATTGATTTCTCCCTGCTTCCATCCATTCTTTACTTCATTTATTCATTTCCCTTCTTTTCTGATTCATTTTTTATTTTATTTATTTCAATTTTAATCATATTTCTAATTTTATTAATTAGTTTATTTTAATCTGCGTTTTATTATTTATATTATTTTTTAAGATTAAAATTTTTATTTTATTTTCTATTTTTAGTTTTTTTTATTTTTATTTCATTATTAGTTTTTCGTTTTATTTCATTTTACATATTTGTCTTTTAGTCTATTTTGCTATTCATTTTATTTTTTACAATTGAAACAATTGAAGTTTTTACTTTATTTTTAGTTTCAGTTATTTATTTTATTCTACACCTCATTGAACTTTTATTTTGTTTTTTATTTTGAATTTTGTTTTTCTATTATTATTTTTCATTATTATTATTTTATTTTTATTATATTTTATTATATTATTTTTTTTTAAATTTTTTTATTTTTATTTTTTAGTCGCAGTTCTGATACCAGAGCATTAATTCAAATTTAGATTACTTTATTCCTCAATTCTCTGTGCAATTTGCAATTTAAAATAATTCGAGCCACATTCGAGTGATTTTCGAATCCCGTTTTGTGATGGCAAAACTGAAGAGAAATTTTCTTAAAAAATTTTCCTCTCGCACTAATCACGAGTCCTTCAAGCGTGAGTGGCTGAACCTATTTTTGAGATTCGCCAATAGAAGTGCAGTTACAACAACAACAACAACAACAACCCCAACCTCAACAACAGCAACAACAACAACAACAGCAACATCCACAACTCGAACACCGCATTAGCCAAACATTCGGAATGCTGTAATTGCTCAGAAATTGCTGCAGTCACCACAGTCGGGTTGCTCTTGTTGTTGTTGTTCTTGTTGTTGTTGTTGTTGATGTTCTGCTTCTTGTTACTACAAATTCTGTCTGTTGTTGTTGTTGTAACATGCATATTCACATGCGATCTGCCTCCAGTGCGGAATCGACGAAAAATTGGAATCGAGAAAAAAGCGGAAAAACCAACAACGCCGAAGAGACAACAACAACAACGCGCAGGGAAATCATAATAATTGCGAGCAACTGCAGTTGGCAACGCGACGCTCGGGCCTCATTAGGGCGTCTAGACAGAGACACGAGCGACGGCCGACGAGCGACGAGCGACGGCGACCCGATGGATTCGCGCTAATCAAAATGTCCTTCATCTTCGAGTGACTCGCGCTCGGTGTTGTTGTTGTTCTCGTTGTTGTTGTTGTTGTTGTTCTCGTTGTAGTTCTTGTTGTTGTTCTCGTTGTTGTTCTCATTGTTGTTCCTGCCTTGTTTCAGTTGTTGCTGCCTCGAACGCACTCGATCCGCGACTCGCGACAACGACGACGATCTGCAAACGTATCTGGGCGAGCGGGAGGGAGCGGGACAGACATATAAACAGAGAGACAGACGGACAGAGCGCAGACAGACATCCGAACAGACAGATGGACAGACGGACAGACGGACGACGATCCGCGCCTGGCAACCGCGCCGATCGCCCTGACTCGGATACAGCAACAGGAACAACAACAACAACAACAACGACTGCCCAGTTGCAGACACAATTATGAGGGGCAATTATTCCCCCTCCCCCTGCCCCCCCCCCCCCCCCACAGGGGGTGAAATTGAAATCGGACTCTTCTCGTTCGCCGTCTCTTTCGCTCACTCCTGATTTCTTTTTTCTAGTGCCTTTTCTTGGGTTCGTCTTGTTCTTCTTGTTTGTCTTGTTCTTCTTTGTCTTGTTCTTTTTCTTGTTCTTCTTCTTGTTCTTTTTCTTGTTCTTCTTCTTGTTCTTCTTCCCATTCTTGTTCTTCCTTATATTCTTCCTCTTCTTCTTCTTCTTCTTCTTCTTCTTATATGCGTTCTTCTTCTTGCTCTTCTTATTGCCGCTCTTCTTCTTCTTCTTCCCTGCTTTGCCCTCAGCTGATAGCGCGAAATTCAATGCGATCCATTGTTGTTGTTGTTTTTGTTGTTGTTGCAGTCGTTGCCGAGCCAGCAGTCGTCAGGGTTTCGAATTCGAATTCGACATCGCCATCGACATCGAATTCGATTGAAAAATTATGCAACTTTTGCAATTGATGCAAAACCGATCGCTCAGCGAATTCGACGGCGTTGGCGTCGCTGTCGACGTCGGCGTCGGCGTCGGCGCAGCGAATTCGACGACGTCGTCGTTGGTGACGTCGGCGTTGGCGGTGACGAAACCGAAGTCAGCGAAAACGATTTCGCGACAGCCCCGGGGTCGGGGTCGGGGTCGGGGCGCGGGGGACACCGGGGGAAGAAGCGGGGGGGGGGGGGGGGGGTGAATGAGGGGGGTCGGCGGAATCGGTTCCAGGAAAATTCTCGCGTTTCGGACACATGTGAAATGGAGACCACGACAGGGCAACAACAACAACGACAACAACAACAACGACAACGAGACCAACAACAACGGCGGACGACCACAAGCAGGAGCAAGAACAAGCGCAAGATCAAGAAGAAGAAGAAGAAGAACGATTCGCACTAATGTTTGGACTACAATATCGGCAGCAGCAACAACAACAACAACAACGGGCACAATTTAAATAAATATCTCAAAGAAATATAAAAAACGAACGCCAAAATGACAACAACAACAACAACACAACAACAACGGCGGCGACAAAGAAATTCATCAATCAAACATTTCGAATTCTCGATGCTCGTCGTCGCCGTCTTTGTTGTTGTTGTTGTTGTTGTTGTTGTTGTTGTTGTCGCTGACGCCTGATCTCATGATTTTAAAAATAAAGACCGCCATCAACAGCAACAGAAGCAACAAAGACAAGAACAACAACAATGCCATCAGAAACCACACAAGAGGAAAGAATGAGACAAAAAACAAAAAAAATGAGTAAAAATAGAAAAACAAATAAAAATTAAGAAACTAACAAGAAGTAAAAATAGACAAAAACCAAACAAACTCCAAAATAAATCAGACAGAAAAATGAAGAAAAAAAAAATTTTTGTTTTTTTTCAGTTTTTAAATAATGGCAAACAGAGAGAAAAACAAGCAAGATCGAAGCGAAAAACGAGAACCGAAACAAATTAAATCGAAATCGTGCAGAATCTTCAGAACTTCCACAGCTCTCGCAGCGAAGTGGGAGGGCAAAAGCAGCGCAAGAACGAGAAGGAGAAGAACGAGAAGGAGGAGAAGGAAAGCAAGAAGAAGAAGAAGAAGAAGAAGAAGAAGCATCGTGGCATCCCGTCCACATCAGCGGCCGCAGCCAGATGAAGACCGAGCAATCGCCGAGACACCGATGCAGAGCACGAGTGTCGGCGGGATTCGGAAGGGGCGAGTGAAAAACAACAACAAGAAAAGGAACAACAACATCAACAACAAGAAGAAGAAGAAGAACAGCGAATTCCATCGCCAGAAATCACAAGTTTATGCGAATTTCTTCGAGATCGAAAGGCAGAAGAAAAACAAAACAAAACAAAACAAAACCAAAACCAGAGCCAAACGAATAAATAATCAGATTCATCTAAAGCGACGGCAGCAGCGAAGGGAGGGAAAGAGAGAGAGGGAGAGAGAGAGAGAGGGAGAGGGAGGGCGATAGTGGTCTGCGAGAGGAGGAGGAGAAGAAAAGAGAACGAAAGGAATAAACAAGAGTCATCAACATGGCCGACGCGATCCGACGGATGCGTGCGCGCCGTCGTCTGCAGTCCAGACAGAATCGCGACGACGGACGGACGGACGGAGGGAGGGAGGGAGGGACGGACAGAGGGATGGACGGAGGGAGGGGCGGACGGGGCTGGCGAGAGGAGGCGGCGGAATCTACGCAAGAATTTCTGTAGTAAAATTTGTCCTCCTCCTCCGTCGCTTCTGCCTCTCGTCCTCATCATCCCCAACACAACAACAACAACAACAACAACAACAACAACAACATCATCATCGTCGTCGTCGTCGTCGTAGCTGTTGTTGTTGTTGTTGTCTGTCTTCATTGCCCGATGGTTCTGAGTCCGTTTCTGTTTCTGGTTCTGGCTCTGGGTCTCGTTGTCGTTGTCGTTGTTGTTGTTGTTGTTGTTGTTGTTGTTGGTTCATGTTCAATTGGTTTATTTATAAAAATTTGTTTGCACTTCTTGAGCTTTCGCGAGCGAGGGAGCGACAGATAAAAAAAAACAATGAACAGATTTAAAAATAAATCCCGCCGAGATACGGCCAACTGATGCAGAGACACAACAAAAGTGCAGATGGGCCAAATGAAGAGACAACAACAACAACAACAACAACAAGAACAACAACCAGTACAACAACGAGAACAAATAGTGTTTAAAAAAAGACCAGCGAACTGAGGAAAATGAGATTTATTGACTAAAGACACAACAACAACGACGGCGACCACGACAAGAATGAGAAAAACAAGGTGAATCCGAAGAACACGAAGAAGACGAAGAAGAATGTCGTAAAAAAGCTGCGATAAAAAGAGACACAACAACAACAACAACAACAATACCAACGAGGAGAGAACAATAACAATAACAATAAAAATGAAAATGAAGATGAAGATGATGAGGAGGAAAAAATCGCGGCCGTAAAAAAGCAGATACTACGCGAGAGATACGCGCTCAGAATGAGATACAACAACACGACAACAACAACAACAACAACAACACGACAACACGACAACACGACAACAAAACAATTACGAAGCTCTGTGGATATTTTTAAGCTACAACAACAGCGATTGTAAACTTAAGACCCACGAGCAACGAAGAAAGGCATTCGTGAAATGTATCTCGTATCTCTCAGATACGGGGCTTCTTCACAACCGCCGCCGCCGCTGCTTCCTCTTCTTCCTCGTGGTCTTCTTGCCTCGGGATCTGGCCACTTGATCGCGTTCCGATTCCCGGTTTGGCCGGGTGTTTGGCGAAACTCTCGCCTTATTCTCGGTTCCTCCTGAGTCATCAGGCCACGTGAGTCCATCCGAAGGAGGACGAAAAGGGGGCACAGGACGCCAGAGGGGGCGGGGAAAACGGTCTTAGAAAGTCCTCATTCCACCAGTGAACAACAGCCTTAAAAGCGGTGAAGGCGAAAAAGGAAAAAGTGACCTCAGAACGTGTGAGAGCCAAAATTTCGTCCTCCGAGTCGTCCGAGAGGCTCCGCCAACCTGCTGCCAAGTGCCTGGAGGCACAGGAACCTCCCCGAATTTCCTCGAATTTCCCCCAGGCCTCCGAACGGTCTTCCGAGGGCTTCCGGGATCCAAATCAACCCGGGGAAACCGCGATTCGCAGACAGCAAAAAATACAAGAATAATATTTTATTAACAAAACATTAACCAGAGGAGACGGCAAAAAATTGTGAAATTAAATAACAAGAAAAAGTACACGGAAAAATCTTAATAAAAACGACAGCACAAAGTGTCAGGAAAAAATTAATAATAAGGTGACTGCAGAAATAATAAGGAAAAATTGATACAAAAAATAAAAACAACAAAATTGACACAAAAAATAAAAACAACAAAAAATGTCAGAAAACGGCAAACAATTGACAAGAAAAAATACCGAGAAAATGTTGCAAAAAAATTCGTAAAAAATAACACGAGCCAATTACAAGAAAGAATCACTGACAAAAAATAAAAACATGGAAAAAATTACTACAGAAAAACACAACAAAACTTGCAAAAACCACAACAACAAGAAAAAGAACAAGAACGAAATGTGCGATCGGCGCGGCACGCGTTGCCAACTGTGCATTATTTTATAGAACATTTAGATTCACGCCGAATGCAATGGATTTCACGAAAATAAACCGAGAAACTCTGGCAACTCCCGCCGACAGCCGACAGGCGACAGGCGAGTTTGGGAAATCGCTCGACTTCGATCCTGACGCGATCTCCTTCCAGTGTCCTGCCTTTTCGTCCTCTTTCCCTCATTGTCTCATTGTTCTTTTCTTTTCTGTTCTCCTCCTCTTGTTTTTCCTTGTTCTTACGTTGTAGGGATTTCTACCATCAACCTTTGCTCGTGGAAACTCAAGCAATGCTAGCGAAAAGATCCCGACTTAATATAGCACGTTTATATTAACATATGATTAGACACAATCATATATTTAAAAATATACGTGCACTATTTCCAGCGTATTTATTCCAAGAATTCAGAACTC
This sequence comes from Coelopa pilipes, assembly GCA_947389925.1. Taxonomy (NCBI): domain Eukaryota; kingdom Metazoa; phylum Arthropoda; class Insecta; order Diptera; family Coelopidae; genus Coelopa; species Coelopa pilipes. The sequence continues at coordinate 31,483,777 of OX376700.1, read as the reverse complement.
CTTTCAAGGTTTTCAAAATACTTCTAAAATGTTTTCAATCGGGTCAATAGGATAGGGGTATTTAGTTAGTAATTAAACTAGTATATATCAGATGAAAGACCAGCCTATGGTCGGTCTGCAAGCATTTAACAGGAATTTGTTCTATTGAAGTATTGTTGCTTTTAACAAATCAACAAAATATCATATTGGTTTTCTATCAAGTTTATATTGTCGGGATTTCTACCATCAACCTTTGCTCGTTGGCATTCAAGCAATGCTAGCGAAAAGATCCCAACTAAATTTAGCACGATCGCATTAACATATGTTTGTAGAGAAACATACATTTAAAATTATTCGTGCCCGATTTTCTGTGTATTTATTACAAGAGTAATATTTATTAATACAAAAGATATCAATAGAACCATATCAAATATTTTCATGAAATAAATTAAAATCAAATGAAATAAATTCAATTAAAATTAAAAATATATTCAATATATTTTCAATGGTTTATGCAACTTAAAGGCTTTCAGTTGGTAATTAAACTGAGATGAAATATCAAAAGAAAAGCGGTAGTTTTTCCAATTCAGCTAATTATTCTGTCAACATTTGTACAGTTTTCTCTGATCGTTTAATTATTGTCGTTAAGAAATAATGAAATGCAGAAAACATAAAGTTAGTTTCTTAGTTTGTAGGGATTTCTACTATCAACCTTAGCTCGTTGGAATTCAAGCAATGCTAGCGAAAAGATCCCAATTTAATTTAGCATGTTTTATAACATATGGTTATATAGAAACATATATTTTAAGATATACGTGCATATTTACTTAATAAAAATAATATCAATAAATATCATAAACTCATATATATTGTATTTGGATAACTAAAATAATCCTAATACTAAATACATTTATTTTCAATAGTTTCAGGAACTCCAAAGATTTTCGTTAGTAATCTTTTAAGTCTATTCGTTTCATTACAATCATCCAAGAAAGTGATAGCCAAATGTTGACTTGCCTGGCAAGAAACCTCTCTTTAAACATTGATGTTTCACCTTTAACTTTGGAGATATAAAAATCATTATGAATAGCTTCATTCCACACCAACTAGGGTGCATTGACAATTAACCGGAGAGTTTTGATTGATGAAGTATTGAAATTCTTCAATGTTTGAATTACTAGCCAAACCCCATAACTGAATTCCATATGTCCAAATTGGTTTGAGAATGGATATTTTTATTCTCATTTTATTTGCTAAACTTAGTCCGTGGACCGAATTTGGTTTATTTTTTTACGTATCAAAGCAAAAAATTACCGATAATATCAAGTTATTTTCATAGTTTGTAGGGATTTCTACTATCAACCTTTGCTTGTGGAATTTCAAGCAATGCTAGCGAAAAGATCCCGATTTAATATTGCACGATCCTATGAACATATGATTATAAAAAAACATACGTATATAAAAGTATTCGTGCACTATTTTCAGTATTCTAAATATCAAAAACAATATCTCAATATCAATATCAATATCTAATTTCTTATTTGGGTGATTGATATATTTCCACTATTAAATAGACGTATAGTTTCCGGACTAATAAGTCTCTAGTTGGTGCATTTTACGGATCTTCTAGCAGTCCTCGTCACTAGACAGATGTACAGAGAGACGGGAAGACAGATTAGAATTATGAGAATGAGAAGTTGAGGATGAGTTTGTAGGGATTTCTACTATCAACCTTTGCTCGTGGAATTTCAAGCAATGCTAGCGAAAAGATCCCGATTTACTTTGGCACGTTGGTAAAAATATATGATCGTAAAGAATCATTCATACACATTTATATAGAACTATACGTGCAGCCTTCTATTTGGGTGGTTCAAATTGCCATAATATTAAATAAATACATTTCATTATTCACTAGCCAAACACTGGCTATAGCGAGATCCCAACAAGATCCCTACCTTTTATTGATCTTCCTCCGGTTTGAGCATTCATTCAAACGAATTACTTGACTTCTTACCAATGCTACTAGAATTTTCAGAATAAATATATCACAGCAGTGCTGTCACTAGACAGACAGTCGAACGGACAGATGGACGGACGGACGGACGGACGGATGGGCGTCACAAGTAGAAGAAAATCTCGCGAAACGATCGCATTGTTTTTCGACAACGCCGTCTGTTTGCGTTCTCGATCCCGATGTCGATGTTGTCGACTTCGTTGTTGTTGTCGATTTTCTCCCCGATCTGTCGCCGTCGCCGTATGAAAGTCCATATCTATATGTTTATATTTATAAGGAAATTGATGTCTTTCATATGCGGACTTCGAGTGAAAATAATTGAGAATTATTCTATTTTTAGAGAAATTATTAATTGGCAACGCCGCCGAATTAATTGCGTTCTCGAATTATTTTTAAATCGCGAGCGCAATCGCCGCAGACGAAGAGGAGGAGCGAGCGACAGAGAGGAGGGTAAGGGAGAGAGAGAGAGAGAGAGAGAGAGAGAGAGTGAATGCGAGTGTGAGAGGATTGAGGAGAGGAAATTCCTGAAATAGTTTCCTCAGACTTCTATATATAGTCGTCGGTCGGACGTCGGCGAGATCGGCAGGAGATTCGATTGAGCTGTTCTTGCTGTCATTGCTGTTGTTGTTGTTGTTGTTGGTGTCGCGACGATCATTGGACAAGGGGCGTGGCATTATTCATTTATTTCCTCCACTCGATCCGCGCGAGTTCCGTTGCTCGATCCATGGATCGATCGACTGAAGATCAGGTGTTTTCTCCCGAACCTCGCCTTTTCCTTCTCTCTCACAGTCTGTCTGTCTGTCTCCCACCCTTCGCCATGCCCTGCCCCGCCCCGCCCCGTCCTGCCCACCCTGGGCCTCGGGCGATCGCAATTAGCACCAGAGTCGTCGAGTCTCGGGGCGACGATCGGCCGAGCGATCGATCGAGCGCAGCCAACACATGCACGGACCATGGGTTATTACAGCAACAACAACAATTATAACAACAACAACAACAATTACAACAACTTCCAGCACAACAACAAAACAGATCGTGCTCTGTGTCGAGTTCAAGCGACGGGGTTAAAAAAACACAGACCGGAAAAATTACGAGAAGAAACTGCGGCGGAGCGAGAGGGAAAGGGTGCACGAGAGCGAGGGAGAGAGAGGGAGAGCGAGAGTGTGTGTGTGAGGGAGCAAGAAGATGGGGTCTGGGGCCCTCGTGGTCGTAAAGAATTCCCTTTACGATCGTCTAATTTTTAATTTGTTTCATTTAATTCCTCGCTTGTTCTTGTTGTGAGCTCGTTGGACTTCTGTTGCTGTTGTTGGGTACTTGTTGGAGTTGTGCTCGTTGTTGTTGTTTTCGGTGTTGTTGTTGTTGTTGGCTGAGTTTCTCCCACCCCGGTCGTGGGGAGAATTTTTCCGAGAGCGATTACGCGATCGCCGATAAGAATCGAACCCGACGATCGCTCGAAGACCGACTGGGGTGGGGGGTCGGAGTCGGTTAAGGGAGTGCAGAAGGGGGGGGGGGGGGGAGGGTACGGTAGTTGGGGGCGGGTCACTGGAGTCAGACCGAGCTGGGGAAAAGTAAAAGTTCTGGGAAAATGTTCTCTCTCTCTCTCACACACACTCGCAGGTGACCAGGTTCCAGTTTCTTCTCCAACTTCCGCGAATCGAGATCGCGCCGACGAGATCGCGACATCGCCATCGTCTACACTCAGCTGATTGACCTTCTTAGCTTGTCGGGATTTCTATCATCAACCTTTGCTCGTGTAACCTCAAGCAATGCTAGCGAAAAGATCCCAACTTGATTTAGCACGATCGTATTAACATATGATGATAGAGAAGCATGCATATAGAAAAATACTCGTGCTCTATTATCGGTATAAAAATATCAAAAATCCATATCTAGTTTTTTATTTATTGAATATAAAACCAATATGTTTTCATTAGAGTCCGGAATTCACTATCTTAATTGGCTTGTTCCTCTTCCACTTTGCACTTTCATTTTATTTACTAGATCGTTGGAACTAGAATTTTCAGAATAACAATATCAGCTGAAGCGGACAGATGCTAATTATTGTAATTACGATTAGGAAATGAGAATTTTCTCAGTTTGTAGGGATTTCTACTATCAACCTTTGCTCGTGGAACCTCAAGCAATGCTAGCGAAAAGATCCCGATTTAATTTGGCACGTTAATATCAACACATGTTTATAAAAAAACATGCATTTAAAAATATTCGTGCCCCAATTTCGGTGCATTTCTTACAAGTCTAGTCTTGCAATAAATATCCACTCTGTCGTCTAGTGACGAGGGCGATGATTTGAATATTCTGAAACTTCTAGTTCTAATGAAGGTACCTGTAAATTGCCAGAAGTCACGAAGTTCATGGGATACGAAAGTGAATGCGGAAAGTGGACGAATATCATTGAGAGGCAGAGGTACTAAATTTGATAATTATATATACAATTTAATTGCCACCAGAGCAGGTGGCCACAGATCAGCCGAGAGCGATAAATCATGCAATTAATTGGCTGTTGGAGCCAGAATTGGCTCATGTTGGTTGAAAACAAAAACGAGAATTTTTCTTAAATAATTCAAAACGAAATTCAGAAGGAAATAAAGAACAATGTCCTCCGAAAAATTAATAAACACCCATCAAAAGTTAATAGAAATAATTCGAAATGAAAAATTAAATGAAAATTAAAACTTTTAAAATCTAGAAAGAAGATAATAAAATGAAAATTGATGACAATTGGGGAAAAAATTCAAATTAAACATTTCAACAAATGAAAATATTTGATTCAAAATTTCAACTACTACTCAAATAAATTGAATGAGAAAAATCAAATCGCAATAACAAAAAAAGCAAACACACAAACAACAACAACAATGGGAATTGAACAAGAACAGCAAATAAATTATTTAGAAAATCCTCGCGCGAAGGCCGCGAACAGGAAGAGCAGAAGCAAAACAAAAACCGCACCACACCGGAGCGGGGGCGGGGCAGCCGAGCGCGCCGGCCGGGGGGCGGGGCGGCGGGGTTGTGGAGGCTGCCCAGGTGTCCAAGCGTCGTCGGCTCCGATATTTTCGGCCGCGAAAAATTCCGGCGAGCAAACGGCAGAACCGAAGCGAAACCAGCGCGGCCGAAACAGACAAATAAACAGAGGGAATCGCGGGGAGAGGAGTGAGGGAGGGAGTGCGGGAGAGGGGCGTGGCAGGGCGGGGGTTATGCCGCACCCGCCCCCTCCCCGCCCACGTCGGGGGCGGCGAAAAAAGCAAACAACGCGGAGCAGATCACGAATAGTTGCAGAGATCAGAGGCAACGACAACGACAACGACGAGAGGGGGGCAACAACAACAACAACGGGGCCCACCAAAACAGAGGCAACAAGAAAAGTAGCAACAACAACAACAACAACAAGAACAACCACAACAACACTGACTAATACTTTGTTCACAGCAAACTAAACGAAAGCAATCGAGAGGAATTCGGAAAAGTCGAGTTTAAATTTAGAAGCGATCGCTTATCGCCGGAGCCGGGCGAAGATGGAGAGGGGCGGGGCTGACGGGGAGGGGGAGGGGGAGGGGGTGGCGAAAAGTGCGAGGTGTGCGAGTGCCAGCGGCTCGTAAACAAAGCGCCGTGGGTGGCAACGCGGCCGAGGAAATTTCATTCGATTCCATGGCGTTCGCGAATGATTCTCCAGCCGGAAGTGATCGGTCGGCCGGGAGGGAAGGCGAGGGGGTGGGAGGGGGATGTGGGGGAGGGTGAGCGGGGTGGCGAGTGAAAGAGAGCGGCAGACAATTGGCGATCGGCCGAGCCAAGGTCACGGCTCCCGGCCTTCTGAAGGAATTTAAAAGAAGAACAGCAACAACAGCAAAACAACAACAAAAACAAAAACACAAAACCCCAACAAAATCCCAAATTTTTACGACTTTCGTGGATCTCATTTGGAAATCGAAAAATATCAAATGCTTTTGAAACGTACGAATTAAAACGGAATTAATTCGGTTTTTATGGGAATTTCTTCAGTTTTGAATTTCAGTTTTTTATGGCCTTCTTCAGGCTCTGCGAATGGGTGTGAGACAGAGAGATAGAGAGAGAGGGAGGTGGGGAGAGAGGGAGACGGGGAGAAAGTGTCGACTTTGTTTGACAAAGGAAGCTTTCGGCGGCTTAAGAAGGCCGTGTTTTTGGCCGTTTTTATGGCTTTAATCGCTTTTCCCTGGCGTTTTTCAGCCTTTTCTTTGCCGCTTGTTTTATTCTTTGTTGTTTTTTAGTTTTTTATATTTTGTTAGCTTTTTTTTAATGTTTTTTTTTCTACTTTTTTCGGCTCTTTTAAATCGACGGATTCCAGGTCGCGCCGTCGCAGGAATTCGGGAACAAATTGCGTTCACGCGATCCTCGTCTTCTTCCTCCTCCTCCTCTTGTGGTTGTTTTTATTTTTTATTTTTTATCATATTCTTTTTGGTGTTGTTGTGTTTTCCGTTCGCTCCACCGGCCGACGGCTGGGGCTCGATGGGCGCGACATGAGGTGACCAGATGCTGCGATCGAAGCCGGGAGGAAGGAGTGCGAAGAAGACTCGGATGTGGAGCAGAGGAGGAAGAAGAAGAGGCGAGAGGGGAGAGGGGGAAGAGAAAATAAATAAAGCTCTTTTATGGCGATTTAGCTCTTGCAGTTGTTGTTGTTGTTGTTGTTGTTCTTCGCTTCCAGGAATCAAATCGAAGTTTGCGACCGACGTCGGCTGCAGGCGACGAAAGGAGGAGGAGGAGGAGGCGAAAAACAACAACAACAACAAATCCAAATCAACTCCAAAAATGCCAACAACAACAACAAATTAAATGACAACAACAACACCCCAAACAAATGGCAACACCAAGCGAATCTCATCGATCGCTGCATGCACCAAGTCAACAACAACAACAACAACAACAACAACAACAACAACAACAACAACGACAACACCGACGACGACGACGAGGGGCAGAAGGGGGCGCGAGGGTTGCCATCGCTTGGGAATTTCGTGCCTTTCACGCCCTTTGCCCGTTGTTGTTGTTGCTGTTCTCTTTGGACGAATCCGTCCTTCGTCTTTTCGTTCCTCGCCTTTCGCGCTCTCTCCCTAATTGTCTGCTTTCCCACTCCCACCTTCGACTCGCCCCCCCCACTCTCTCCCTCTTCGTCAGCCCCTCCGCCCCCCCTTCCCCCACCGCCACCTCCTGAGCTGTCGCCGCCGGCGCCGTGGCAGTTGAGTCGAGTCGAGTCGAGCTACCTGAATTGCGTCGACTGCGGGCAGCAGCCGAGGCAGCAGCAACGCGAACAGCGTTAACGGCAACAACAGAAGAAAAACAACAACGACAAGGAACGACAAGGAACAACAACAACAACAACAACAACAAAAGCCGCAACAACAACAACAACGCGAACGACTCCAATCGATCGCGCCATAAACGGGCCCAAATGAGCCGGCAGTCGGGCCAAAAAGAATGCGGCTGGTGGACGAGGCGACCACCGACCCCCTCCCCCCCCTCCCCTCCCCTCCCCTCAGCCCCCCCCCCCCCTTCCTATCGCCTCCCCCGGGCCGGGAGCATCGAGCGATCGAATCGAACGAACTGGCGACTGAACGACACATGTGGTCACCTCAGGCGACGGTTCTGATGGCCCGCTGGACGACGTCGTCGGTGACCGATGGTGGCTGCGATCGACCCCCCCCCCCCCACCCCTCTCCTCTCCAACGCGCTCATTCGACTGGGCCTCGACTCGAGCTCCGCCCGGGCTTCGTCGTGATTGACGATCGTCCCGGCCGGAGCCCGGAGGCAGCCCCAAGGCCTCGATCCCGGGCCCACTCAGGAACCGAAGCCCCAAACTGCGAAGTGATTCATCGGCCGGCCGCGGCGATCGTTAGTTAGGTTTTGTCTGTTTGCCTCTTGCCCGATCCTCGCCGATGGACGGCAGCCGAATCCATCGAGAGACGCGTGGATGGCGAGGTAAAGGCGGGCGAGGAGGGGCGGAAAAGGGAGGAAAGGGGGAGGAGAGGGAGCTGGTGAAGGACAAGAAGAAGGAGGAGGAGTGGAAGGAGAAGAGGGAGGGGGAGAAAAGGCTGGGCAAGAAACCAGAAAATACGATTTGCTGGCTCTGGAACAGAACAAAAAACTTCTAATGCTTCGTGTATTTGCTTTGAGCACATGTTGCTGCTTACTGGTGTTGTTGTTGTCGTTGTTGTGTTCGTTGTTGTCATTGTTTTTATCACCAGCGTCGTCGTCATCGTCGTTGTTGTTGCTTTGCTTTTGTTCCTCGCCGAGGTTCCACAACTTCGCGCCCGGCTCCCGCCGAATCCCTTCGGGCCTCGGACAGACAGACAGACAGACAGATGGATGGATGGATGGATGGACAGACCGATGGATGGACAGACAGCTGAGCTCACCAGCCAGTCGAGAGTAACGACAAAACACAACAACAACAACAATGGCAACCACATCTAAATCTGCCAGAAACACGATCTTCGCCTTCGTCGCCGCCGCCGCCGCCGCCGCTTAAGCTCGCGTTTGAGGTCATAAATTAAGCCAAGTGATGTTGTGTTTCACCCCCCACCCCCTCAGACCCCCCCCCTCAATCCCCCTCACTCCGTCCCTCTCGCTCCCTCGGTCTCCACACTTCATTGTTTATCTGGTCTTAGACGATGGATGGCGGTTGTTGTTGCTTGTCGTAGACGTAGAGGTTGCCGGAGTTGGGTTGGAATTGTTGTTGTTGTTGTTGTTGCGGATATTCAAAGTGTTGTTTCTGTCGTCGTTGTTGTTGTTGTTGTTGTTGTTGCTGGCTTTCGAGTTGTTAGAGTTGCTTCTCGTGGCTTTTGCTTTTGGCCTGAGCCGTATTTATTTTTAACCCTCAGTAGTAGTACCTCGTTTTGTTGTTGTTGTTGTTGTTGTTATTTTTACTATTGGCCACGTTGTTATTGTTCATTGTTCAATGTTCACTGTTGTTGTTGTTGTTGTTGTTTTTGTCGTGGCTGGCCGGCTGGCTGGAGGCAAAGACAACGAGGCGGATCGAGCGCGATCGGGAACCACGACGACGGCGATGACTGGGCCAGAACAGCGTGAGCCACAACAACAACAACAACAATAATAAGATGAAGTAGACGAAGAAGAGGGTGAAGAAGAGGAAAAAGAAGAAGAAGAAGTAAAGTGGAGTCGGTGGCGACGGCGATGGAGGCAAACGATGGAGGAAAAACCAGAAAAATCAGTTTCTAACTCATTAATCGCGGTCGGTTCGGCTCCGGCTCCGGCTTCGGCCCGGCCACGATCGCGTCCACTAATTGCGGCGATGATCATGATCGAGTTGGAGTTGTTGTTGTTGTTGTTGTTGTTCTTGTTGTTGCTTTTTCTTCAACTTCTTCTGCTCTTTCGTCTTCTCCTGGCTGCTGCTGCTGCTGTTGCTGTTGTTTTGTTCACACTAGTAGTAGTTGTAGTATGAGTTGTTGTCGTTGTTGTTGTTTCTGTTGTTGTCGTTGTTGTTGTTGCTGTTGCTGCCGGCGTCGTTCTACTCACTGTCAAGGTCATCGTGGACCCAGCCGGAGGAGGCCGTGCAGGAGGCGACGACGAGGGTTTCGCGATCGCACTCGATTTGTTTGAAGACGGACGAAACCCACACACACACAAACACACTCACACAGCCATGGCTTCCAGTAGATGTTGGTGTTGTTGTTGTTATTGTTGCCTTTGCCGACTCCTTGCGTTCGCATTGTTTTGTTTTTTTTTCCGTTTCGTCTCGACGGCATCTCGATGTTGCCGGGGCCGCTGACGATCCCGAGGAAGCCACTTGCTGTTGTTGTTGTTGTTGTTGCTGCTGCTTGGGCTGCCGGGGCCTGGAATCCATCGCTCCGTCTCCCCCCGCTCCCCCCTCTCTGCTCGTCTCTGTCGCTCCCTCGCTCCCTCTCGATCGTCTGGAGTTTTGGTTTTACGGCTCGGAATTTGCATAAAAATGCGGGGACTTCGTTTTAAATGGAAAAGAATCTCTTCTTCTTCTTCTTCTTCGCCCCAATGTCTGCCTCTTCTTCTTCTTCTTCTTGTTCTTCCTCGGCTTGTTATTTTTTTCAACGTTTGTTTCTTCATCATTTTTTTCATCCCGTTTTTCTTTACTTTTATTCATTTTTTATTTTTGTTTTATCATTTATTTCATTATTTTGTTTTTTTTCAATTTTTTTTATATTTTTCATTTATTTTTTTATTTTTTTTTTAATTTATTTCAGTTGCTTTTGTTTAGATTTTTTTATTGCTTTTGGTCTTTTTCCCTAATTTCCTAATAAATTCATTAGATTTTCTTATTTTATTTCCATTTGGAAAAGACTCAGGGAAGGAGGAAGAGGAAGAGAGAACCCTGGACATTTTGAGGTTACGCAACGAGGGGCGAACGGGGGTCGAAGAACAGAAAAAAACAAAAAAACGACGACCCACGCCCGACCTCCGACGGCCGACGGCAGACGATCGTGAAGCGCTCGACCGCAATTAGAACGCGATACAAGGCGCTGCATCCGGCAGATACGCCGCGCAGGAGCTGCGAAAACCGCCCAATTGCGGCAACAACAACAGCAATTACAACACTGAGAACAACAACCAGGACCGTTCAGTCGATCCATCGATCCATCGATCGATCGATCGTGAACAAACACAAACAACCGTCGCTCGTATCTGGAAGATACGAAGACAATGCGAGAAACCACTTCGGGGATACATTTCTTGGTCGTCGTCGTCGTCGTCGTCGCTGTTGTTGTTGTTGTTGTTGTTGTTGGGCGTTTTGTTGCTCTTGCTGCTGCTGCCCATTTTGTTGTTGTTGTTTCGTATCTATTGGTATCTGATGGATTTTTACAACTCGCTCCCTCGCTCGTCGTCGTCGTAAATGGAATAGCTTACAACAACAACAATGACAACAACAACGACAATGGGAACAGGTTTTTCCACTACGCGCGACCCACACGCGCTCCCCATGTGCGTACGTTCGAGATACGTTTCTACTATGAGATACATTTACATTTGTATACAGCAACAGCAAAAACAACGAGCGAGAAGAAAACAAGACAACAACAAAATAACAACAACAACAACGACAACAACCCCGACGACTGCACCTCGATGGATACAACGAACGATTTGTTGCTGTTTTTGTTGTTGTTGTTGTTGTCTTTTTACACGCGGCTTCGCAGTGAAAACGCACGCCAAGACGACGTTTATCGTAACAACAACAACAACGACAACAACAATGGTAATCATCGTAATGTCTGTCTACAACAACAAGAGCATTGACGACGACCTCTTCTTCTTCTTCTTCTTCTTCGAGATGAAGAAGTGGGAGAAGAAGAAGAAGCAGAAGCAGAGAAGAACTTCTTTGACAAACCAACAGCTCGCCTCAGGTACGGCGGGCCCGGCCCGGCCCGGCCTTTTACCTGGCACGATCGCCCCTCTCCCTCTCCCTCTCTCTCTTTCTGTCTCCCTCTCCCTCCCGACTCGATCTTTCGGAGGACGAGGAAAATCTGAACCCGAGCCTTGGTCTCGGTGCCCTCTGTTTCTTCCTCTGATCTCGGCGAGTTTTCGCGATGACTCCGGGAAACTCCTCGGCCTTCCTCCTCTCTCCCTTCCCCTACCTCCCCCCTCTCTCTCTCTCTCTCCTCTCGTCCTCTCCTCCCACTCCAGTCCAGTCCAGTCCAGTCGACGCCACTCGACCGCTCTTCGTTCATCACTTATCGCTCTTTATCTGCATCGCCGCTGCATCTCCGCTGATAACGAGCCGCCTCCGTCCCTCTCTCTCCCCCTCCCTGTCCCCTCCCCGCCACCCCCCAATCCCTGGCCTCGTCGTCTCTCCCAAGCCTCGGCCCTGATAAGCAGCTGAATGGCCGACGAGCGATCGCTCGAAACTCGTCCGTCCGTCCGTCCGTCCGCCTGTCTGTTTGTCCATCTCTCCGTCCTCTTCCTCCTCCTCCTCCTCCTCCTCCCCCGTCCATCCGTCACGCCCACCTCGGGCTCGCGTTTCGGCCCCGAATCCCTCGGCCTCGATCCATTTCAACTCGCCGCAATCTCGAGATCTCGTCCTCAATGATCCCTCTGTCACTCTCTCTCTCTCTCTATCTCCCTCTCCCGGTCACCCTCTTTATCTATCCCTATCGTTCTCTCTGTTTGCCTCCACCTCCTCCCTCCCCTCGCCTCCCTTTGTCCTCCTGGTTGTGTCGAAATCGAGATCGTGGTCCGTGGTCGCTGGCCGTCGTTGCCGTCGTCCCTGTTCCGGGAACCAGGAACCTGAGGATTCGCCAAACACTCTCCCTCTCTCTCTCTCCCTCCCTCTCCTCCCCTCCTTCCCTTTCTCTCGCCCTCCTCCAGGCACGGCTTCATTAGAGTCTGTTTTTTTTTTTCTTTTCTGTCGGTTTTTCAAAGATTTACGAGCAACAAGTTGGTGTCACCGATTGTTGTCGCTATTGCTGGGCGCTCCCTAATTGTTCTTGTTGTTGTTGTTTTATGAATTTTAGTTGTTGGATTTTGATTTTTTTTGTTTTCCTTGAAATTCTGGTGTTGTGTTTCGTTGCTGGAATGGCTTTCACTCCATTTCCAGCCTTTTGACGACTCATTCGCGCCAGCGGCGGATCCTGAGAGGGATCGTGGGGGTCATGGGGGGTTCTTCGGGCCTCCCGGGGACCCCCGTGCGTCGATTTGGGGAGTCAAATTTTTCTGACTCTCGCCGGAGCGCAAAAAAAAAACCCTCGAGACTCACCTCAAACTCGGGTTCCTTCGACACCAGCGGCTCGTGGTGCGGTTGGCAACATTGGCGACGAGCGTTTCGTGGTTGTTGTTGCTGTTATTGTCACAGATGTTGTTATTACTGTTGTTATTACAGTTGTTGTTGTTGTTGTTGTTGTAATCACGCTATATCCAACAAACCGGTTCCCGTCGCAAACTCTTTTCGCGATCAGACGACGATTTCGAAAAAACCGAAAAAATAAAAATAAATAAAAATCCACTCTTGTGATTTGTGTGTTTTTTTTATCGATTTCTTTTCGATTTATTTTTTTCCCCCACCTTTCGATCTCAATGAAACCAACTTTTTATGTGTATTTTATTTAGGTATTGATAAATTCCTTGTTTTTTCTTTATTTGTTTTATTTGTATTATTTTGCCACAATTTCGACTTCGATTTGATTTTTTCACTTTTTCTCGGACCAAGCGCGAGTCGCGGACTTCGCGATTTTGTGACACATTTTTTTCTCACTCCTCTCCCTCCCTCTCAATATACATACATATATATATTTCGCTCTCCCGATCCCGATCCCGATTCCGGTCCCGAATCCTTTCTTTCACTCACTCTCCCGCTCTCTTCTGAGCTGCTCCACTGCACGTTGTTGTTTTTGCTCCAGTTACTGCTGGAGACACATGTGCGTGTTATTGTTGTTGTTGTTGTTGTTGTTGGCGGTGCGCATGGAGTTGAAACTCTTCTTGTTGTTGTTGTCGTTATCGGTTGGTGGTTTTTCGAATTTTTTCTCCGTCGATAAACAAAAAATGAAAACGGGATTTTCGGCCGATTCGGTTCTCTCGTCCCTGGGCGGCCTGGGCACAGAGAGGACGACGGGGCCGACGGCTGACGAGCGTCACTCGCGGCGGTCGGCGGTCGGCGGTCGGGCGCAGCACGCGTCGTCACGAATTCTCGCCGGTATCTCGGCTCGCGAAAGACGAGCGACGAATTCCGGACTTTTCCACAGCGCCCTCCGACAGGCTTTGCTTTCTTCTCCTTGTTGTTGTTTGGATTCTTATTTCTTGTTTTGTCTGTGTTTATTTTAATTTATTTTTCTTTTTGCGACTACTGCAGTGCTTGCTTGCAGTGATTTCGTTTCAGTGATTTTGTCACAGTGCTGTTGCTGGTGCGGCGTTTGTTGTTGGCGGTGGGGACGGGTGTCTCACGATTGACGCGGACGATCGGCTGCGATCGCTGCGAATAATGGCTCCAACGACGGCGACAACTGCGGACGAAGCTGCGAGGCGAACTGAACCGAGCTGAACCGAACTGAACCACGGGCGAGAACTTTGGCGGCGACGTCGCGCTCCCGCGTGCAGTGAGAAAAAGCTACAGAACATCGGCGCAACAACAACAACAACAGCAGCGGCAGTGATGAGGGCGAGGGGCACCAAAAGAGCAGCCGTCGTGGATACGGCCGTGGTCGCGAGAGAGCGACAGAGAAGAGCCGAGGGAGAGCCGCAGATCGAGAGAACTCGGCGACGCCGACGGTTCGTGGTTTCGACGACTGCTACAACAACCACAAGAACACGTAATCGACGAATAAACAAAAAAGCGAAAGAGAGAAAAACAAATCGAACAAACATGATCCGAAGCAACTGCGACGATAACAACAACAACAGCAGCAGCAGCCGCGACGACTCGAAATTGTTTCGAGCAAACACGAGTGAACGTGCTTCGATTGCTGTCGCCACCATTGTTGTTGTGGCTGTCGTCGTTCGTTCGTTCGTTCAGTTCGCTCGCTTGTTTGGTCGATCGGTGGAGCGAGCTGCCGGCATGGTCGCGAGAGCGCGGGAGAGAGCGAGTGAGAAAGCTACTCTCCGTCTGACGACGAGTTGGCGGGGGGGTGGCGATGGCCATGGCTGCGGCACTCGTTGGAGCCGCCGAGAGAACAGCGAGTGAGCGACGACGGCAGCTCATGTGGGGGAGAGAGAGAGCGAATGGGTGAGAACCACTGCGGCGACGACGGAGCGGGGCGTTGAAAGAGAACGCGAGTGAGAGAACACCCGACGGAAGAGAGGGAGAGAGAGTGAGAGCGTGTGGAGCACCACAAAGAAGAGCGGGTGGAGGCGACGAAGCGACGCCGAGGCAGATCAGCGACCCGAACTCGATTCGTACGCCCGATTGTTGGAGCTGCCGCCGTCGTTTTTGTTGTTGTTCCTACATATGCTATTGTGCTGTTGATGTTGTTGTTGTTGTTGTTGTTGTCACTGCAGCAATCACTACTGTTGTTGTTGTTCTTGTAGGTGCGATCGTCGAGCGGCAGCAACGGCCGCAGCTCGGTTTGTTGCAATGCCAGCATTGCTGTTGTTGTTGTTGTCTTATTTGGTGTTCTTGTTACGATTGCTGTTGTTGCCGTTGAAATGTGGTTTTGTCTCCGCAGCGCTTTCGATGCATTTCGTGCACTGCGAAGATTTATCGACCGCCGATCTGGCAACTTGTCGCTCGATCCGTCCACAGCCATCGATCGTTGCACATGCGGCGACAACGACGACGACGATGACGACGAGGGGAGCGTGGCAGGAATCAACGACCCCTGCCCCCACCCCCTCTCCACGCCGCCAGCCCTGGGAAAGCATTCGCCGCTCGATCGTGTCAAAAAATGATTGAACATAAATTTTCTGACAAAAAACTCCGCTTTTTCTCGCTGCAAACACACGCACGCACGCACACACACACTCACTCACTCCAAACAGTGTCCCGTGTTGCTTGTATTTCTCCTGTTGCGTCTTTGTTGCTATCGAGACGGTGTCGTTGTTGTTGCTGTTACTGTTGCTGTCGTTGCTGTGTACAATAATAAATAAATAATACGAAAGGCAAACAGCGCGATCGGCCGCAGTCAAACAACGCCAAGCGCAATGGGAATCAAATGGAAGCATGAGCAGCGGCAGCAGCAGCGACGAGGCAACAACAACTGCAGCGAGGCACCAACGACAACAACAACAACAACGAAAGCTACAGCCACACATTCCGCCGCGGAGCTGCAGCGAGCAGCCGAACTTTGTCCACGGCCGAACTCCCTTTGGAGCGCAAAATTCCCGCCCAACGGACGAAAGAGCATCAAAGCGAACGTCATGCATACAAACACAAACCCACAGATGTGTGAATGCAACTCATCTCGTCGATGCATCATAACGAGCCGAAGTCGAGACGTCGTAGTCGTCGCCGTCGTCGTCGTCGTCTCCACGAAGCTCAGCCGAGCCAGTTCGTTCGACAAGTTCAGCTCCGCCGTCGCCGAACCCGAAGCCGCGAGCGTGGTGCGTGCTCGGCCCAGCTTCATTGTCTGGGAAATTGAGCAGAACCCGAACGAGCGTCCGACCCACCGAGCGGCCGCGAGACCGACCGAACGATCGCATGTGCTCCATCGTCGTCGTCATCGTCGTCGCCGTCGCCATCGCCATCGCCTTCGTCGTCTTCTGTTATTCGTGCCCTCCGCCGCTCCCTTTCTCGCTCCCACTCCAGGCCTCTTTATTATACTTCATCTACTCCAGGGCTCGTTTTTCTACTTCATTACGTCTCGTTGTTGCTGTTGTTGTTGTAGTTGTTGTCGTTATTCTTGCTCTTGCTCGCCGACTGATGTTGAGTTAATGTTTTTTGTTATTGTGGTTAGTGGATGCTGGTGTTCTTGGTGTTGTTGTTGTTGTTGCTCCCGTGTTTGTTGTTGTTCTTGTGGTTGCCCTTTGTTTTTGCTCTCGCCGTGTTCGCCGAAGTTCGGCCGCGGCTCCTCGGCCGGCGTCGTCGGCGTGCGTTCGCTCGAGTGATCGGTCGTGGTCGGGGGCCGAGAGACAGGGTCGGCTGCAGACCGAGGCTCGGCGAGGGCGGCGGGGGCGAGGGGCGTGGCTGCTGGAAACCAATCATGTTTCCTCGCGATCCGTGGCTCGCGTCGATCTTTCTGTTGTTGTTTTTGTTGTTGTTGTTGTCGTCGCCGCCGCCGCTGCTGGTGTACTTGTTGTTCTTTTAGGTTGTTGTTGTTTCTGTTGTTGCTGTTGTGCACCACGTCATTGTTGCCGTGGCCGTTGTTGTTTATGTTGACGTTTATGGTTGTTGTAAGCATTACTGTTGTTGTCGAAATCGCCTGTTTGTATTTTCATAAGGCGATGTTGCTGTTGTTGTTGTCAAGAGGGAGGCGGGAGCGGAGGGGAGGGGGGGCCTCGTCAGCCCCCCTCCACACCCATAAACAGACGGCTTCCGAAATGAACGAATCAGGTTTTCGTTGCCAGCCCAAGTCGAGACCACGAAAAAAACTCGTTTCCAAACGCATGGAGTCGACGACGTCTGCGTTGTTGCTTTTGTTGTTGTTGTTGTTATTGTTGTTGTTGTTGCACAAGCAAAGAATGCAGCCCGGCAACACACGCCAACGATCGGCCACGCCAACAGCAACAACAACAACAAGAACACACCGACACGAAATACGAAAAAGACCAACAACAACAATGTTACGAATGCGTAAAAAGTCCGATCGTAGTAAAAACCGATGGAGCGAGCGATCGACAGCCGCGGTCATCGATCGATCGCTCGTTTGGTCTGTCCGTCCGTCCGTCCGTCGGTTGATCGACGCGTGTTTACGTTTCTGCTCGACTGGAGGGACTTATTAGAGGTTCTTGTTGTTGTTGTCATCGTTGTTCTTGTTGTTGTTGCTGCCGTTGCCGCTGATGTTAATTTAGTTTATGGAGTTGTTGCGAGTTTTGTTGTTGTCGTTCATTTTCTTCTCCTCCTTCACTTTTTCTTGAGTTCTTCTCCTTGTTGTTGCTGGAGTTATTTTCCTCGCCGTTGCCGTTGTTGTTGTTGTTGTGAGGTCGCCACAATTGTTGCCGTTGTTAGCGCTTTAGCGATGTTGTTGTTGCGGCTGTTGCTGTTGCTGTTGCCACGGTTTTCGTTGGTGCCGTAGTTTACATTAAAATTCTCGGCATTCGCAAATCGAATGCACTCGAGGCGCGCAGGAGTCGCCAACGAACGTCGCTGTTGTTGTTGTGCATGTTTGAACCCAACTGAACGTCGACCTGGTGTTTGAGCGGACGGGGCGGCGCAAAATCTCCACAGGACGTTCTTCTCAAAGGACCTGTCGTTAATTCGAAGAGAGAAGTCTCGAAAAATCGTCTCCCAGAAGGCGGTCGGGGCCGCGATGGGGGCCACAGCGGGGAAGGCGGGGGTCTCGAAGCCTCCCTGCAACCCAGGGCGCCGCGGCCATCCGAAAACTGCCCTCAATCCTTCCCGCATTCCAACCGCCATTCCTTCGTCGCTGTGGATCGCGCGAAGCCATTAAAAGACATCGTCCGCGAGGTTCTCACATGTCCAGCTCCAAGCCGGGAGACGAGAGCCAGAAGGGGGAGAGGGCGACGAAGGAGGAGAAAAACAAGTGGACGGGAGGAGGAGGAGTGCGAGGGGGGATGTGCGAGAAACGTGTTCGCAACGAAAGCGAAAGAATTCCTGCTGCTCGTGGCATCCGAGCCAGCAGCAGCAACAACAACAACGACCACTACTGCAACAACACCGCCCATGGCGATCCCCGTGGAACTCGCTGGACCCACGTCCCCCCCTCTCCCTCTCTTTATCTCTCTCGCGAACTCCCAACTCACACCATCTCTCGCCTCCTTTCCTTTCACTCTTTCACTCTTTCCCGCTCCTCCTCCAGCCAACTTCACTTGATTTGCCTCCGAGTTGTTCTCATTAATTCCGCTGCGCCTGTTGCCGAGCGCGTCGCTCCCGCTTCTTCTTCTTCTTCTTCTTCTTCACCGCCCACCGCCCTTCCGCCCCTCGGCAGCGTCGCGGAAGACGAGGAGTTTATTTTTACAGCCGTCCTCGCCGGCGGGGTGGGGGGTGGGGGGTGGGAGTCGGTCGAACGCATCGGGATTGACAATAATTGGCAAAAGTCGCGACGCGTCGCGGTTCCTGCCGCTGTTGCCGGGAGGCGCTCTCGCGAAGAGAGGGGGAGAGAGAGGGTGGGAGAGGGCGATTGCGAGAGTGGCGAAATGGAGGACGGGGGAGAGGAGTCAAAGCGAGTGGGAGCGAGCGAGAGGCAGCTCGTCGGGATCGTATTTCGTCGGCGCTGCTTCGGCGTCTTCGGTTGTCGCCGCACTTCGGCGTTGTTGTTGCTGTTGTTGGTCACCCAGTCAGGCTTGCGATGATGGAAAGGGAGGGGAGGGGGGTGGCGAGCGGAGTGAGAGAGCGCTCGGCGACCAGTGTTGACGACATGTTTACAGCCGTCGCTCCGTTTTCGATTTCTTCACTCACTCCTCTGCCTCCCCCGTCTGCTTCTTCTCCTTCCACTCGATTGTTTATTTTCATTGCGATTTTCATAGCCTTTTTAATGCAGTCGTTTGTTGACATTCTGTTGGTGTTGCTGTTGTTGTTGGTGTTTTTGTTGCCTGCGAGTGATTTCTCATTAATTCTTATTAGTCGCGTTGCTGTTGCTGTTGCCATTGCCATTGCTATTGTTGTAGTATTTGTTGCAGATGTTGTTGCCAATTGTTGATTGAATGTTGTAATTGTTATTGATCTTGTTACTGTGTTGTTGTTGTTGTTGTTGTTGTTGCTAGTTGAACACGCGCATGACCAGCTGATGGAAGTTCCGTGTAGTCGTCGTCGTCGCTGTTGTTGTTGTTGTGCCGCCGACATTCCCGAGCCTCGGCGACTTGCACGAGTCGCTCCATCGGCTCCATTGGCTCCACCAGTGTTGCCACTTCTGCGCGACTCAGGAGTCGTCCCAACACGAGACACGAGACGACCGCGGATCGAGATCGCACCACGAGTCGCTGGCTTAATTTAATTACCACCAACAATAACATGGCCAACGGCAACAACGAGGTGGGGGGGGTCTGGGGACGACTGAGGCCGGAGGGTCTGGGGAGCAGGTCGGGGGAGCTGCGTCACTTAAAACATGATAAATGGGCATCGATTCAATCAATCAATCGGCCAATAAGTCCATCAAAACATCAGCAGCAGCACCAGCAGCAACAACAACTAAAACAACAATAATCAGACCGCCGGCCCAGGGAGACGAAAGATGAGAGAAAGCGACAGGGAGGGAGTGAGGGAGACGGAAGGTCGCGAGGGGATTTCCGTGAATTCCGAGTTTTGCTGAATCGGGCGAAGGTGAAATTTTTGGAAATCGCCTCGAGTCCGATTTACGACGAGGCGCGTTTTATGGCGTTTGCAACACTTTCCGGCCCACGAGGGCGAGAGAGAGAGAGAGAGAGAGATAGAGAGGGCGCGCTCAGGTGGCACCGCTTGGCTCCGCTGCGCCTCGGCGACAAAGGACGACGAGGCAACGACGGCCGCAGGTTGTCAATCAAAGCGCTTCGTGAAATCCCGAGCGCGCGAAAGAACGCAGACAATGACAAAGAGGAGGCGGCAGTTCGCGAAATCCGGTGACGCCTGAGCCGAGCCGAGCCGAGGCGACCGCAATAAAACGACCGATCGCTGCAGCTGTTCGCGGGCGGCTCTCGAGTGGACGACGGCGCACTCAATGGGCGCGAACGACGAGCCCGAAGTGGCCGCGGGGAGGGTGCGAAGAGTCGCGGCTGCCGAGGTGTCGTCGCTGTCGTCACCTCGGCCGTCCTCGGGCGCAGGTACGAGGCCGACCCGAGGACGAGTCCGTTCACAAAGGTCGGGTCGAGATGCTAATAATGCTTGTTTGCGAAGCGGCCCGCGGACTGCGGAACAATGGGATTTGCTTAATAACCACTTGAGAGCGAGGTCGGCCCGCAGAGTGCGAAGACGAGCAGGACGAATGGTCGGCTGGGCGGTGGAGGGCCGAACAATGGCCGGGCACTCGAGGACGCGGCGGGGCGTCGAATAATTATGCAGTTTCGCCGCTCGGGCTGCGGAGGTGCGAGATTTCCTCGGAAAACCCCGAGAGCGCCCGATTGAGAGACGCGGCCAGGCGAGGCGAAGTGAGGGGAGGTCGGATACCTGAAGAGGTCGGGTCGAAGCCGGGGCCGGGGCCGGGGCCGGGCCGGGATCGGAACTAGAAACAAATAGCGACAAACAGCGTCCACAAATCCGAGAATCGCGGGCGGGATTTTCGAGTGGCTGACAATGGGTCGGGTCCGGTTCGGCTCGGCCGACCCGCCAGACGGAGAAGCGCCAGAGCGATTGCAGGTTGCGCCGAGCAACAGACAATGGGAGAGACAACAGGGAGAGAGAGAGAGAGCGAGGTGTCGAACAATGGGCGCTGGCCCAGGGCGACCAGGATCGACGGATGGGCAAAAATCGGCACAAAGCCGATCCGTCAAGAGGCACTTGAGTCTGAAGAGGCCGCCCGGCGCGTCGCACAAAGGCCCGCTAGGTGTCGCCCCGGCGCGCGGAGACAAAGCCGCCTTCAAGAGGCCGTAAAATCGCCCATTGTCCGCCGCAGTGCGAGCCGTAATTTATTGGCACTTCGGTCCTTCCGCCGCCCCGCCCGAGGCCGACCCGGGACGCAACACACGGAGTCCGGCCCGACGCTGCGTTTGTCGCCGTCGCGGCCGCTCGTTGCATCGGCGCGATTTGCTCTGGGCCCTCCAGGGACCGGACCGGGCCGGGCCGGGTCTGGAGAAGCAGCTTGCGTCTGGTAATAGGATTTTCATTAGATGACTCGGCACAAAAGGATTCGCAGCTGAAGGACGTCAACGAAACACTCGGTTGAGGCCCTGTAGGGTGGGGTGAGGGGGAAGGCGGAAACGGCACGAAGCGAGGCCGAGAAGGAACTTGGCAACGACGGTCCGGCCGGCCATCGATCGCGGCGGAAGCTCGCGAGAGGCGCCTGAGGCCGACGGCGAACCTTCGAAAACTCGTCCGCCGAACGCGATCGCCGTTTGGCGTCGATTTGCTCCCAGCAGCCGAGTCGAGATCATGTGACCGGCGACTTGAATGGAATGGGTCGTAAAATCGAGCGAGCGATCGATCGATTAAAGCGACGGCGCTCGCCCCGACCCGCCGACCGCGGCGAATTGACCCAGTTTCGACGACAACGACAACGACAACGACGTGGGTCCGCGGCTCGGCAGCACTCGGGTCCCTTCTGAATATTTTGAATTTTTGCAAACGCGACCGGCGGCTCTTCTTCTTCTTCTTCGAGGTGTTTATCTAACATGATTTGCCACCAAGAACAAATAAAAAATAGATTTTGAACGAGATAACTATTTAATGCTGTTGTTGACATTAAAATTCGTCATTTTTGTTTGTCGTCCTCTTGTTTCTTGTTGGTCTTTTCGATTCGGCGATGAAAGTTTGCAATTTTATGTATTTGCACACCGAAAGGAAGAAAGGAAAACGTGCGAAATCAATTCAATCGCGGGTCGTTAAATAAATATCGATCCGCGACCAGTCGGAGCTGCATTATTCATCGGGCCAGAATCCGAAAGAGCGAACCACTCCAACTTCCGCAGTCCGGAGTCCGCATACATTGGGAGCCGCCGTGGTCAGAATGCTGTGGCGACGGCTCCGAAAAGTAGCACCCCACAAATCTGTGAAGGTGAGGATTCCACACCACAGTCGAAAGTTAAGAACGCACAAATTTAAAAAATAAAATTGTATTCCCAATCCCAACTGAAATTGAAATACTTGTTGAACAATTCATCCATGGCATTTCATGATGAACTGCACCCCTGGACGCCTCCAGTGCCTTGCAAACTGTGGACAGAGTTCCGCAACTGTCACATGTGGATCGGACGCGCATTTGACATTTGACATACACGAGTTGGTTTTCATTTTAAAATTATTTAATATTTCATTTTAATATAATATGATAACTTAATATGAATGCATGCTTTTGTTTGGGAACCTTATTTGATGAGAGAATAAACTTGGCTTACCATGATTAAGAATATTTCCATTGTGCGGGCAACGTAACTAAAACGCAACTCAGCTGTCCAGAGGTTGTCACTGTCACATGTTCACTGGCGCATTCACAATGGTACGTCTTCTATTCTTCCATTCTTTCGTTCTTCTCTTTCTGCTGGCTCATTCGAAAAGCACACCGACACACTCATACACCTTCAGTCCTCTGTCGTACATCGGCTGTCGATAGTCGACTCGACGACGTCTGTCACGAAAGAAATTATTGTGAACGGGGCGAGCGTGTGTGAGTGCAACACCTTCACTCGTGTGGAGGAGAAAAATTGAAAATTTTCTCTGAATTCCCAGTAAAATTATCGCCATTTTCGCAAAGTTTCTTGAAATAAAGGCGTGAAATTATTGAAATTTAAGAAAATTACATGTGTTGAGCGGATGATGTGTGTGGAAGGATTGCAGAGGGGAAAAAGTAGTGGAAGAACTTTGCATACGAACGAAACGACGTCAGCGACGTCGCCAACGTCGTCGCCAGGGACACAGTCAGCCAGCGCAGCGGAAGAGACCTCCACAGCCACAACAAAAACAACAATAAAAGCAACAGCAACAAAATCAGCACTAGGAACAACAATAACAAACACAAGGACTGCAGCAGCGAAGCATAAATCGCAACAACAAACTTATTTATAGTGGAGCAGTTTCCGAGCGGAGGCGCTGAAAATGCAGAAAAATCAATGAAACCCAAATCAGATACCGATTCCAAGGAAGTCGCGGAGTAGCCAGTGCTAGGGGAACGAATGCGAGGTGCAGTGTCGAGAGTAAGACATCGATTACCATTTGCATTTTTAATTCGTGCTCGTTCGCCTTCGACCGCACCTCCGCCTCGTCCATCTCGGCCCACCCCTCACACCTACTTCTAGATCGACCATCTTGTTGTGTCCGCAGAGTTTCTTCAACTCTGCCTCCTGCCTCCTCCCCAACGTCGTGGTCATCATCGTGCCCGAAATAAATGTTGCTGCAATTTTGTTGCACAGCATGATCGAGCAACTGATGACTCGCACACCAATGCGCCCACAAACACCCACACCGAGGCAGAAACACACGCACACCAATACCAATATGTGCAGCAAACCGAGGCGAAGACAATGCTGAAGAAATGGTGGGCAGCAACAGAGTCTGATAAGAAAAACAACAACAATGAACATCAACAAAGCAAATATAAACAATTCGAACTCCTCTCTCCCCAACTCCTCCAGCAGACTGTCTTTCTTTCCCACTCTTTCGCCCGCATCGAAAGGTCGGTCGATCTGCTTGCTTTGTTGGATCTAAATTTTGGATCCCGTCCCTTGGGCCTCGCCCCTCCCTCTGCGTTGAACAGTTCCGTTGTCCGATGCTCGCTTTGTTCGGAGCTGCTTCTCCGATTCCCTCTTCTCGAAAGTCGATCAGTTTGGTTCCAGTTCTCGGCCCAGTTGGGGCTGTGCGTGAGCGTGTGTATTCGGCTAGGGATCAGTTGTTGTTGTAGTAGCTTCGCGGGGGACGGAGGCCACGGGGAGAAGTGCCCGAGGTGAGCAGCAGCCCTTGGACCCTGACGTCCCATGTCTTTTCTTTCATTCAGCTTCTGCGCCTTCCTCATTTTGATCTTCATGAATTCCAATTGGTTTCCATTTTAATTCTAGTTTCCTTTGTAGATCCGCCAATTGCTGTGATTGAAACTTTGTGAAAAAGACAATTCTTCGAAGCACTCCAATCCACACAACACAAAAGAACAACAACTACTTATAACGCACTGCCATTAATTAAAGTAAAATAAATTAAAGTAAAAAAATTTACAAACTCAGAGGAAGCATTAGGAAGTCTTATGTAGCCCAATACATAACCTTAAACAAATCCTAGCTTTATAATTTTATAACCGGCAACGATTTAGAACAAGAAAAAGAAGAAGAGAGAATTATCCGAAATTAGCTAATCGTAATTCGAACTACAAGTTTCCAAGTTTTCCATGTGATTCTCAACCGTGCATGGCAGCAATATTCCCAGCTTCTCCGCCGACCGTCAATTGCAATACAACGACCACGACAACGTCCACAGGCCCCTTGGAGAGTGTACAAAAACGTCTGACCAACTCGATCCCAGCTCGCGTAGCCGCGCTCAGATCTTGCGTTCGGGGAAGGCGGAGCACCTGCCGTTGGAGGGTCGCGCCGAGGGCACTCCTGCATTCAGTGAGGAAACCGCGCAGGAACTGCATTAAAACGTCTCAGCTAAAGAAGCGCATCAGCAGCAATCGCAGTCACCGACATCGTCCACGCAGCCGGAGCAGAGCGCTGACCACGGCCAACATGTCCAATTCGAACTATTCGCACTACAACAACTGCGGCCGCCAGGGAGGTGGAGGCGGCGGCGGCACCACCCACCAGCGCCACAACCACTCGTCGCACAACCACAACGGCGTGGCCAACGACGAGGGGCCGCACTTGAACGGAGGCGGCCCACATGCCCATATGAACGGTGGCAGTGGACTGCAGAACGGACATGTGAAGCCGCTGGACAGCGTCGCGGTGCCCGACATGTGCTTCTTCTGCTTCGAGGTGCTCTACTGCGAGCTGAACAACATCGATGGACCCGGCACTCCACCGTTCACCAATGAAGCCTAGTGAGCCAGCATTCGATTTACCACCATATTTAATTCTTTATATATCATCTTCTCTTTTGTTGCAGTCCATTGTTCGTCACCTGGAAGATCGGGCGCGACAAGCGTTTGCGCGGCTGCATCGGCACCTTCAGCGCCATGCATTTGCACTCGGGCTTGCGCGAATACGCTCTGACTAGCGCCTTGAAGGACTCGCGCTTTGCGCCCATCTCGCGCGACGAGTTGCCGCGCCTCACGGTGTCTGTGTCGATTTTGCAGGTGAGTGAAAGACATTGCCTTCGAAGACATCTCTCTGATTCAGACATCTCTCTGATTCAGAATTTTGAGGAGGCGCACGGCTACTTGGACTGGACCCTTGGGGTGCACGGCATCAGGATTGAGTTCCTGAATGAGCGCGGATGCAAACGGACCGCTACTTATTTGCCCCAAGTGGCAACCGAGCAGGGTGGGTGCCAGCGATCACCATTAACTTGACAGTAGTTTTCTAAAATGAACGATCTCTCCCCCTGCAGGTTGGGATCAAACCCAAACCATCGACTCACTTCTCAGGAAGGGTGGCTATCGTGCAGCAATCACCCCCGAAACCCGGAAATCAATCAAACTCACTCGGTACCGTTCGCAGGAGATCCAGATGAACTACAAGGAGTACCGCGAGGTGCTGGAGCGCAGGGCTCAATATGGGAAAGTGCAATGCTAACAACTACACAACACACAAGGAAAACAACCGACCCAACTGCAGCAGAAACATAAACACAAACAGAAACAGCATAAACACAAGACAAAACCGCAAGAGGAGGAAAAGAACCATCTGCAAAGCAGCAGCAGTGGCGGCAGCAGTGGCAGCAGCCACTGCAATAACAATAAGTATCGTAGCTATTATTATTACAATTCTTATTAATCAATTGGATTGATTGATTTCGAGATGCTGGAGAAAGAGCCACTAAAAGCAACCACTATAATCGCGTTTTCCAAATTGATCTTAAACTAAATCTAAATTTAACTTACAAGTGTTAAGAATTCCAACTCATCGACATGTTTTAAAATTAAGGAGACAACGGACGACGTACTCTTCGTCCGAGCTTCTCACTTGACTAATTGATTAGATTTCAATATTTCTTCATTGATCCTCTATGTATGTAACTCTATTGTTTAGACTAGGGCTGACTTGACAACAACCACATCCAAAATAACGAACTTGTTGGACACTCTAACATAATATAATTTTTTATTATTATTATTTTTCATCAATCTAGTTTTAGAATTATTATTCATTTATATTTGTATTCACAAACTACTGACAAGCGAAATAAATCTATTCGTATTAAGTAGCTAAGTTTGAAGTTGATCCCCCAATCCTCCCCCCTCATTCTCATCGGTCTCGACCCTGGTTATTGTTCGATTAGTTAAATGGAGGTGCGTTTGCGGCAGCACATAGCAACAATTCAATAGACAGATAACTATTCCAACATAGAGTGTTTAAAACAATTTCCCTACTACAATTTCTCCTACTAGAAACATGTGCATGAAGCAACCGGCGAACGATGCAACCAGCAGTTGCATCGATTCGAAACAAACAATACAATTTAGAGTCTAAATTTAAGCTAAACTGTAACAAGATAATGAACAAATTATATTCTATATATCTTAATGCAATTAAAGATGCCACTAGGCTCAAACTCAACTCACCAGACTTTCGATTTCCGACACGAAGTTACAGGTTTCAACATGTGCATAATTTAACAAATTTATTTTAAAGTTTTCTTCTACAATTTGACTTTCAAATTGTCCCCTTACATCGGTTCCAAGAACTGCCCATCGCCGTGCTCCAGCTTCTTCTCCAAACGGTGCATTTCCATTTGCAGACGCAGGTTCTGCTCGGCCTGCTTGTAGGTCAAGTACATGGCGACCAAGCCCTGGCCCGCAATCAGCGTTCCCATAACCGGCAGGATGGGCTTCGACATCTTCCGCCACAGCTGCAGAATCTCGAGGGGCTTTTCGGTCACCGACGGCAAGCGGTAGGTGTAGTGGCGGGTGGCGTACATGAAGGCGGCCAGCGGGGCGAGTATCGTGGGGTAGACGGCGCCCAGTCCCGTCTGGAACACGGCCGCCCGCATCTGCAGACAGAGGGGACACTCGGCCAGCGGGTCCAGTAGCAGGGGGCGCTGGATGAAGAATTTGTGCGACACCAGTGAGAACATTGCCGGGATCACTACGATGGGCAGGTAGCTGCTCATCTTTCCGTAGTTGCCCAGTTTCAGCTTAACCCTGTAATGGTTGTTCACGAAAATACTGGTGACGGCCGCCATGCTGCCGAGAATGGTCGGTGTGTACTTGAGGGCCCATCTGCAAGCGAAGAATGTGTGGTTAGTTGCACAACCGGTTGGGCAAGGGTTGCTTCTTACACATCCTTGGTTTTGTCCCAGCCGGAAATTATCTTCCACTGGTACGCCATAGCCTCTTCCTCCGTTAGCACGACGGCGTCCTTGGGGATTTCTTTTGTAGAAGTCCTAGAGAGCGCCATTTCATCAAGAATAATATAATAAGACCCAGAAAATCTGCTCCAGTGATGGCGAATGCGAGCAAAGGAGAAGCGGCAGAAAAACAACCGAGTGTCAATAACATGTGATCGAAGAGTGAATTCAGGGCTCCGTTGGGTGCGTTCAGTGTGCGGCGAACGGAGAATTTCTAATTGACAACTTCTTGGCTTTCGCTTGGCAATGCCGGAGGACCAGCAACGGCTCTCTCGTCCGACTCGCTGTCGCTCTCAGCCAATTGGCAATTGGCGAATTCGGTTCGTTTGTCTGCGAGTCGCAGAATCCGCCCGACTCGGTGCAATAGAACTAAATAAAAAGTCCGGAATCGCTTAATTAAACTAAATTGTTATTAAATAATTCGCAGAAATCATGCGTGGCGGCAACAGGGGCGGGCAAACGTAGCAGGCGCCTTGCGAGTTCTTCCGAAAACGTCAGCGGCTCGAGTGGAGAAAAGTGTCAAAAGTAAAGTGAGTGGCGGCGGACAGCCTGGAGAAAGAAGGCGAAAATATGAAAATATAAATACGAAAAGAAAAATTCTGGCAGGCGAGAAAAAAATCGGAGAATCTGAGAACGCAACGAAGAAACCGCACAAAACGAAATTCTGTTTTGGAAATTCCTGCAAAATAGTGTTTTTCGTCGACGAGAGTGGGAACGAAAAGCCGTGAAGAGTCGCAAATCTGTTTCGCGAAATTGTTTAAAACCAAAAGTACCGATAGAAACGCAAGAAGTCTCAGGAGGAAGTTTTTGTTTTACGTTTTTCTCTTCGTTCTTTTGACGTCGCACAAGAATTGTGCAGGCGGGAGGTCGCCACCACCGCGCAGCGAATCCCCATCGCCAGCTTCCTGTCAGCCCCGGCCTCGGCCCCGAGCTCCGCGCCCCACGCCATCGCTGTGCCCTTTGTTTCCCTGAAGTCGGACACCAGAAATCCTTTGTGAAGACAGTTCTTTGTTTACCTCGGCAGGACGAGTCGCAGCGTCGCCAGTGTGAGTGGAGTCCGCGGGCGTCCAGTTCATATCTTGAACTTATTAATTCAATTTATTTCGCCATTGCAGTCAGGCTCGAGACGGGTCCCGTAGGCCATCCTATTGCTGTTCGCATCCTGGAATCCTCTGCTCCGCGGTCGCACGTCGTACCGCAGTGAGTTCACGCAGACACCACTGTCGCCGCACAATCACCCGTACGCGTCCGGCAGCCCCTGCGATCCACGCCGCGAATGGGCGCCAAGGCGAGCACTCCCGCCACGAGCGGGCACCAGAGCCCGCGCGCCCGCACCTTCTCCACCAGCTCGACGGGCACCGATGTCGTCGTAGCCACCTCGGCCCCCTCGTCGGCCGGCATCGGCGGACCCGGGGGCGCCGGCACCCAGGGCTTCAACCTGCTGCGGGCGCTGCCCGGCCTGCAGGTCCACCACCATGCACAGAACACCTCGTCGATTGACCGGCAGCGCGCTCGCAGCCTCAGCTCGGTGCCCGACCTGCACCAGCCGGGCGGCGCCCATCCGCCGGGGGCTCCGCACACGCATCCTGCCACCGCCACCGCCACGAACAACAACAGCTTCACCACCACCGGCAGCAGCAACAACAACAACTCCTCGAATAGCCACAACCACAACAGCCAGCTCCACCCCACCACCAGCACACACCACCCTCTCGGGGGCGGCATCCGCATGGGCGTGCCCGTGGGCAGCGGATCGTTCCACGGCCACCCGCTCATGATGAACGGCTCCGGCGGCGGAGGCGCTGGCGGCGTCGGTGTAGGCGGAGGCGTGATGCCGCACTTCAACTACGACCACTTCGAGGAGGTCGCCATGTCCGGAGGCGGCTTCGCCGACGGCATCGCCGTGGCCGCAGCGGCCGCAGCCGCCTCGTCCAGCGGAATCGGATCCAGCATGAACGGCCTCGGGCGAGTGTACACGGCGACGTCACTGCCATCGAACATTTGGTCCCTGAACGGTGAGTCGATCGATCCCATTAACTCTAAGCTATTAGCCATTGCATGTCGTTCATACGCCACGATGCCCTTTGGCCGATGCGATGCGGTGCAATCGATGGGCGGAAGAGGGTGGGTGACGAGTGTGCGTCGACGCCACCTGGAGCTAATCGGGAAGCCAATGGGGGCGGCTCCTCGGCGAAAACAGCTGTTAATTCATATTGGTTGATATTCGACCGATCGATCGAGTCATAAATTAGCACCGAAGACAGATCGGCTGCGATAGCGCGTATGAATATTGAGTCGTATGCAAATGAGGCCATTGGAAATTCATCGCTTATCGCTGAGACGAAAATAATTGAAAACCCCTGCCCCCAGCCCCTCACACGCCGGTACAGGGGGTCGGTGACTCGACGGCCCCACGGGGAAGCCAATCCTCAGCCCCAACCTCTACCTCTACCCCAACCGCCTCGCTCCGTGCGACTCCCTCATTAACCTATTGAGGCGTTTTAGAGGAGGAAATTCCGCACACATCCTGGCCTCCTCCCCTCGTCCGACCGTCCCTCCGACCGTCCGTCCGACTGTCTGGCTTGTTGCCGGAGCCCCGTTCGTTTCACCAGCTGCGTACGTGCGGCTGTTGCCCAATGCTTATGTTGACGTCGTTGTCGTCGTCTTCTCATATGTTCCTGATTCCCTATCTTACCTTTGCCTTGCCGCTTTGTGTTTTTCCGTATCGCTTTCGTCGTTTTGCTTTGTTGTTCAAACTCGCAGTTTGCTTATCGCTTTAGCGGTTCGGAGTCAAAATAAACACGTTCGCGATGGATAGAGAGACGAATGGATGGCTGGATGGTTGAGCGGTGCATTGATGGGCGCTTGAGAGGAGGCAGCGATGGAGCGATGGATGCAGCGGAGCCCCGGAGCGATTGAGCGATGGATCCGCTGTTGCGTTCGTTTCGTTTCCCACCCGTGGCGTCGCCTCCTCCTGCAGTCGTCCAGCCAATGGCTGAAAATAGACGGAGCGAGCCCGCCGTCGGTCGTCGTCGGCGAAAGAGGAAGAAATCGTCCAGAACATCTCTGGCGTTCTTGCGGCAGGACATGGAGCGACTGGGAGCGACGAGGCGACGACGACGGCGACGGCGACCGAGGAGCGCCTTTGAAGTCGCCCGAAGACGAGGGACAGACACAGAAACGCAGACATGGATCGCTCTTGAATTTCCGCACCAGAAATAGCTTGGCTTCTTCAGGTCCCAGGTTCAACGTCCCCGGCGCCGCCTCGCCGCCTCGCCACCGACCTCCCCTCACCGAGCCGGGTCCGGCCGTCCCCTTCGGTTCCATTAGTTTTATGGCTTTTCGAGTGGGGGCTCTCGGGGTCCCCGCGCGTCTGGAAGTCGCAAAATCGCACATTCGCAGCGAGTGGCGAGAGTCGAGCTGGGGCAATGGACAGGGGGACAGGGGAGGAGGGCGTGAGGTCGCGGTGGCCGCCAGAACTGCATCCACTCCATCACAGATCGGGGCGTTTGTGTGTGTGTGTGCATTGAATTGCGGAAGAAAAACGGACGCCGCGAGTCGAAGATTGAGTTGGTTGCGGAGAGGGCGTCGTGGCGGAGGAGAGACGAGGGGCGGGAGGCGTGGCCCGAGCCTGTCGTTCGCCCCGAGCACCTCCGCGAGCGACGACAGCCGCGGTTCCCGAGACGGTTCGATCTTTGGGCTTCTCGGAGCACGTGGGACTCCCTGGCTCCGTCGTCTTCTCCAAATTCTTCGTAAGCGGGCTTTTGATCGGCCTCTTGTGATCCGCTTATGGGTCGCTCGCTCGCTCCCTCTCTCCTGCTCCCCCTCTCGCCGTCTCGGTCTTCGATCGCCACTTCTTGGCTTTGTTTTTGCTGCAAGAAATCGTTTAGTTTCTTGTTTCACTTTGTATTCATGTATGTTTCACTGAAAGTCTTCGACATGGCGGGCGACTGGTTTACCTTGTAATTACGACTCGTTTCTGCCTTTTTTCGCCTTTGTTTTTGTTGCTCTCTTGTTGTGCTTTTCTTCCCGTCTATTTTCGTGCCCTCGCCTTCCCATCCACTTCGTATCATTTCAGTTCAGTTCAGTTCAGTTCAGTTGTTTATCTCTCGGCTCGCCTCGGATCGGTTGGGTTCATTTGCATTTTATAAATACAAATGCCGATATATCGAGCCATTGGCTCGGGTTTTGGCGCCTCCGCAATGTCTCGCTCTCGCTCGCTCTCCCTCCCCCTCCCTGCCTCCCGCCTCCCGCCCGCTGGTTTTCTCTCTGGCGCCGTATCTCGCTGTATCTCGGAGTGGACTCGCGATACCAACATCTGCAGCCTCGCGACACGAGGGAGCCCCCTGTCAGCTCATCAATCAAGCCGTACTTTGGGTTCACCCCCCTTCCCCCGATTCTGTAGATTGTCTGTGTGTGTGTGTGTGAGTGTGAGGTTCGTCTCATTCGATTCTATCGAGCGTCTTGGCGTCCGTTTAGTCGAGCATGTCGAGCGGACGCCATCGCACTAGATGGAGTCCCGCTAATTGCCTTGTCCGAATGTCATTCCGGCTGTCTGTCGTCTGTCGCCCGCCGCCTGTCCCTGTGACATTGATTTGTCTCCGATCCATCCATCCGTCGATACGACTCCAGGCCGACCCGACTCCGGCTCAGCTGACGCGCTTCCGTTTCCAGGGAACGTAATGGGAGGCGGACAGGCGAACAGGCGGATCGGGGAACGGCGCGGAAGCGACGGAAACTTAATTCGATTAGGGTTCTGTAAATTTGTAAATTCCCAGCGCTCGGGTCGCCGTCGGCCGAGATGTGGACTCGCCTCGATTCGGCAGATACACAATCGCATTTAAGTAGATAAACAGAACGCCGGAGGAACGACAGACAGACAGATAGTCGGACAAAGGGGCAGACAGCGGCGGGCAGACGGACCGCCGGACGGACGGACGGACGCCAGACACACAGGCAACTGATATCGTTATCATTGCAGATACGACCTGTCTGCCAGTGCGTGCATGCGTGTGTTCGTGTGTGTGTGTGTGTGTGTGTGTGCGCGTG
This sequence comes from Coelopa pilipes, assembly GCA_947389925.1. NCBI lineage: Eukaryota > Metazoa > Arthropoda > Insecta > Diptera > Coelopidae > Coelopa > Coelopa pilipes. The sequence goes on along the minus strand of OX376700.1, from coordinate 31,451,102 downwards.
TGTGATCGCTTGTATCGTGTGTATCTCAATCCCCGGCCGACTCGACTCAACGGGGTGCCCGCTGTTTGTTGACTTTATTTGCCAGCAAGAGACGGCGGCAGCAACAGCAGAAGCAACATCTATAACAACTACAATAACACCAACAACATCTGCAACAACAACAACCTCAACGGAATGGCATTAACAACAGCAACAAATCGACGCACTGTTGCTGCTGTCGGTTTTGTTGTTTTTGTTCTGGTCCTCCTTTTGCTCCACCATTGCAATTCTGTTCAAACAGACGGCGAGCTCCAGGGGTCCTTGTTGTTGTTGTCGTTGTTGTTGTTTTATTCACGTTCTCACCAACCAGCAATGCAGCCGGCGTCGGCGCCAGCGCCAGCGCTGACTGCGGCGACTGGAGGCAGCTTCCTTGTTGCTGCGCTTGTCTTCCGCCATGGAGTCGGGGTTACGAGTCAGGGTTGCCGGAAGTGGGAAAACATGCGGCCGGGAAAAGGCACCAAAGGGCTGCCACATATTTGCAATGGTGAGCCCTCCAATACCCCAATTAAAGAAAATAAGAAAAATTTCACATGGAGAAACGTCGCTTTTCAAAAACCATTTTCCATTTTGGAAAATATTCAGAGCACTCTCGTTAATTTCTACCAAAACTAAAACAAAATACCCAGCGGCAAATTTTGAACATACATTTTTTATCCACAACGACAACCCTGATCGGGGCTGGTTTGCCATGCTGAAGCAACAACTAAATGCTCCAGTTTATTCGGAATGCAGAGGAACGCGCTCTCTCGCACACAAACACACACACCAACACCCGCACTTAATACGTAGCGAAAAGTGGTTGGAGATCTCGCGGCGCATTGTTGTTGTGGAGGCAACATCTGTTGGATACTCAAAAAAGAGTTGCCAACTAACTGCAGCTTTTTCTCTAGGTCTCACAAGAAATGACGAAACCACAGCAAAGTATTTACAGATTTCTAGTGAACAACTAAGTAACTTATCTGTTCATTGATAATGCAATAAAAAAAAAAAAAAAAAAAACAAACAATTACTTCCGCCATTGTCTGCCGCTCGACGTCAGGACATTCGAATATTTTCGCATATCGATCGAGGGCGCGCTGCTGACCCTTGGCAATGGATCGAGAGCGATGCGATTGGATCGAGACGACGACGACACGACGTCGTTATCGTCTGTTGACTCGACTGAATGCACGTCTGCCGGCAGTTTTCCACGCCCTCGTCCCCTCCCTCCCCTCCTCAGAGCCGGGAGTCGTCGCACCCATTGTCTGATCGCCGCTGCAATCAGTCGTCGATTCGTGTTAACGACTGGAAACAAGGTCGGAACGCAATGCGTCGCCTTCGTTTTACCCGTTTTGAATTCCGTTTTCCTCCTTTCATTGGTTAGTTGGTTCGCCGTTTTCTTTTTTCATTCTATGGGTTACTGTTCGAACTGTTGTTGTTGTTATTGTTGTAGTTTATTGACGCGCTTTACTGCTGGCCACAATTAATTGCGATTTCAATTACGATTTATTAATAATTAAATCCACTGCAAGACTCGGCAACAGCAGACTCAAGAATAAAATAATAATACAAATGAACAAAAGGAAAACCAAGAACAGAACAATAAAAAGCTGTAAAGACGACAACAACAATAAATGTAAATAAACAAGAAAATATATTCAAGTTGTTTATTATCGGCATGTGTTGCGGCAACCCTGCTTTCTGTATATGTGCTAATTGCTGTGGCTGTGTGTGTGTGTACGTCGAGTGCTCTCTCGTGCCTCTCGCTCCGTCCCTTCGCTCTGTTAGAGCCGGATCTGGGAGAATTGAAGTGAAGTGCTGGTGTTTAAAATGTTAAACAGCGCGTTCAGGGTTGCCAACGGATCGAATTTAGAGCAGAAAGCAAGTTGAGAACATGAATTCTCAATTGAATAGGAGATTTATCCAGTCAAATCAACATTTTTCCATTCCTATTGGAAAGTTTTCCATGTCGTATGCGCTACCTTTGTCAGCGGCACACACGGCAACCCTGTCTTGGTATACATCACGTCCCTCTCTCTCTCTCTGTCGTGCTCTCCACTACAAACGGCTGACAGCTCTCGCTGTATCTCTCGCTGCTGCCGCCGACGATGCCGTCGACGACGACGACTCTCTTCCGCTGCTCCTGCTGCCTCTTCCTCGCAATCTTCCTTCGCAGTCGTCGCGTCGTCACTCGGTTTTCCAACTCGAATCCCGCGAGAGCCGTGAGTCGTGCCGCGATTCCGCGTCTCCAGAACCTTTTTTTCCATTCATCAACACAAAACAAATCAACAAAAATCCAACTCTATCGCAACTACAAAAAGCCATCTCCAACAACAACACCATCGCCACCCATACCTCCAGAGAACGAGAACGACACAAACAAACGCCGTCACCACCGTCGTCGTTGTCGTCGTCGCCGTCGTGTCGTCGCCTGTGCTGTGCCGTTTTGTTGTTGTTGTCGGGGCCGATGCTTATTGAATAATTTTCATCGCTTAGCTGGAGAGGCAGCGACAACAACCACAGCATTAATAACAATAACAATAATAATAATAATAGTGTGGTGGCAACAACAAAGAGAGATAGAGATTAAGAAAACGAAAACTGAATCGAAGTGAAGCAACGACACGAACAAGCAACAGAGAGTGAGAAAATGCAAAAACAAAGCGTGCGCTAGGGTTGCTGGCTAGAGCAAATAGAGCACGGGAGCGAAAGAGCGGTGGAGCAGGAGGAGGAGGAGGAGGAAAACTCCCGAGGCTCCGAAAGTCACAAAAGTCGCGGCTGGCGGATCGAAGTCTGAGTGGATTCGCAGCAGTCGCTGAGCAGCATTCGTCGGATTCGAAGTGGGTCGAGAGTTTCGAGTCGCGTTGATTCGAGTTACGCGAGATCCGAGCAACGTGAAACGAGGCGATTTCGATTTGGTCCCTCAAAGACGGAGCAAACCGCGTGGTTTTTCCGCAAAAGTGCCAAAATCGTGTTTTTACCAAGAAGGCAATTTTCGAAAATCGAAATCGCAGTCGATTCAGCAGGAATTGCACGAAACTACTACGAAAACACCAAAAGCCCAAACCTCGTGGAACCAGTTTCGAGAAGAGCCAAACTAGATTGATTGGGTAAAGACAGAAAAAACCAAAAAGAAAAAAACAAAAACGAAAAAAATCCAATTCGCATGAACCTCGATTTTCGACTCCGCGCTGCCAACTATTTGCCAGTCATTCTCGAGTTTTTTTTTTTTTTTTTTGTGTAGTTTCGTTTTTGCGCCCACCCACCGGCACCGCCCGGCAACCCTTGGACGCCGCCTAGCCCAAGTTTAAAATTAAATTTCTGCCAAGATTCCGTCCGTCCGGCCGGCCGTCGGCGCCTCGGCCCGACGCACCCCGACGCACCCGACGGTGCACCCGACGGCGCGGCTTCGCATCCTTGGGAAGCGGCCCGAGGCCCTGCTGCAGGGAACTCAGGTCGCCAGTGAGAGGGCGAAGGGAATAAGAGAGAATTAGAGAGGTCTGCGTCGAGTTCTGACGGGGTTCGCGGAAGTTTTAGGCTTAGGTAAAGTTAGGTCTCATGTTCGGTCTCCACAGCCGAAGGATTCCTTCGCCTCCGATTCCCGCGATTGGGACGAGGGTTGAGTTCGAAAAACTCCTTTTTGAGAGTAGAAACCATGGGAAATTTGCAAAGAATTCAATTGGGCCGGCTTTGGCCTGTTTCCCACAATTTCCCTGTGGACGATCCCCAAAAAACACTGCAGGCAACGTCTTAGCGCCGAAAGTCGTGCGGGCCGGCGCCAAACGCGACAGACGTCGTTTCGCCGCTCGAGCTCTCGTCGTCTGCGGCCAACACTTGGCCGAAGTTCCGGCCTCTAATTGCATAATTTGCATGGTTTTTTGCTCTCTTGCTTCTTCCGCTCAAAATCAACGAGATTTATTCTCGCTGTATTCGCTCCCTGTCGCTGCGGTGAGCGAGTGAAGAAAGCTGCAGTTCTGGTTGTTGCGCTGTTGTTGCACGGCATGGGGTCTCGCGACGAGCCGCAGCGTCCCACGCAGGGGGCGCGGCCGCCACTCGCCAGGAATTGAACTGAATTCGCGACCGACGACCGCTGGCCGAACACACCCGGCAGCAGCAGCAGCAGCAGCAACAACGACCGGCGGCCCCGATGACCGCAGATGGGGGCGAGTGTGAGCGAAGAGAAAATGACTGGCCTGGCAGTTGGCAGCCGGCGGTCGGTGACAGTCATCACTTTACTAACAAAGGCGTTCGTCCCTTCTCGCCTCCCCTTTCCCGTCTCCCTCTAGACCCGCGGCGTCGCTGAATCGGTCGACTGAGTCCGCGATTCTTCGCAGAAGCCGCCGCCGCCAATGCATTGAAACCCCCGACAAAGGCGAGGGGAATAAATTCGCGAATTCGCAGCAAAGGCAAACCCCGGAACCGAGAGCAGGACACAAAGAACAGAGCGACGAGTAACAATAATAAAATAAAACCGTGGAGAGACGGAGCCAGCGTGACAGAGAGCGAGAGAGAGCGGCCCAGGGCACAGGGAGAGAGAGAGAGAGTGTGAGAGAGAGGTGCGGTTAATCGCGGTTCTGCGGTTCGGCTCCCACCAAATAATCTCCGGCACTCGTCTTCGTGTTTGTTTTTAAAAATAGATAAGAACAAGACTTCACACGGTCCTCCTCGACCCATTCCGGCGTTCCTCTCTCCGTTCCGGCCGTTCCGCCGGCGATTCGCGACCGACCACTCGCGTCGCTGTCCCAGTCGTCGCCGTCTCCGCAGCCGCAGTCACAGCCACAGTCGCCGACCCAGCGGGCCTTCAGTGCGCGTCGAGTGCGAGGAACAAAAACAACACCGAGCCGAGTCGAGTCGAGTCGAATCGAGTTGAACCGAAACAAACCGATCCAACCGAGCGCCGAGCATTGGCGGAATAACAATAACAACAATAACAATAACAAAATACCGCGAGTCGCTGAGATATGACAAAGTGACAGAGCAAAGAAGAGCCGAGAGGAGCAGAGCAGAATAGAAAAGAAAAGTTGAGGAACTTTGGAGCAAGAGCCAAAGACAAAATCGAAATCAAAATAAAAACAAAACAGTAACAGCACGCATTCGGCGAGTGATAATAGATAGTATTTGCAATTTTATTTCGCGACCACCAGCGCGGGTCCCCGACGTTCGTCTCCGGCTCCGGCTCCGGCTCACGGCGCCTGTTTGCGTCAGCAGCAACAACAAGAGCAGAAGAAGAAGCAGCAGCAAAACTCACTCGCCCAAGCCCAGCACCGGCCTAACCGAACCGAACCTAACCGAACCTAACCTGACGACCCGAGCACCCGGCAGCCAAGATGGGGCAGGTTTTCGGCAACCAGAACAACGCGCACAACCACCACCAGACCACCAGCAAGTACATTGGTAAGTTTCGCCCAACCCGCGTCCCCTCGCGCCCCTCGACCAGCTGATGGATAACCGTGGTGAGTCGGCCGTCGGCCGTCGTCCATCGCTGTTGTTGTTGGTCGTGGTGAAATTCGCGGCGCCCTCCGTGACCCGTGGCCTCTGGCTGTCCATTCTCTGGTGCCCGAACTCGGGTCCTCCGACTTCTGGTCCTCCAGCCTCTGATCCTCCAGCCTCTGATCCTCCAACATCTCATCTTCCATTCTCGGGTCCTCCAGCCTCTGGTCGCCGGTGTCTGGGGCGAATTTATTGGCCCGTAAGTCGTCGGATCTTCGTGGCGATTGTCGTCGCTTGCCTTCCTCCCACCCCTCGCCTTCCCTTCCGCCCCCTCCTCTGTCCGGCCACCGCGGTTCCCACGAATCTTATCTACATCTGCGAGGAATTAGTTCGCGTTGTTGTCGTCCTAGTTCTGGTGCGCGGTGGCAAATCACAAAATATTTGCTTTCACCTGATAACCGCGGTGTGTTTTCTTCGCTCTTTTTGGCTGCGGTTTGTTGTTGTTGTTGTTGTTAGTGTTCTTGATGTTGTTGCTGCTGTTCTTGGAACCCCCTGGCAATCGCCAGGTCAGGCCGCAGTTGCCGCTCGTGCACTCTCCTGATTTGCGGTCACTCGCTATTTTTAGCCGGCTTCCGATTTCTGCCGTCCTCGCCGTAATCTAACGGCGGTTGCGGATCGCAGAAGAGTTCAATTGAATCACCATCAGCTCCAGACTGGCGGACTGGGCGGGACGCGGTCGCGATGAAGCCTGGAGTGGCTCCGAATGAGTGGACCAAGAAACCCTCAGGAGCGGAGCAACGGACTCGGTTGAGCTTCCGAATGTTTTGGCGCAGCTTCGGGCAGGGCGAGGGCGCCCAACCGACCCGGCCGGCGTCCGTCGTCGGTCGTCCGCGCGCCGACCACAGCCACGGGCGACGGCGGCCTGTCGACTGGCGCGTTCGTCGCGTCGCGTCGCCGAGCACGACACCGGCCATGTCGTGTCCGGTCGCCGCGCCGAGGGATGGGGTCGACGGCGGACGACGGACGACGGACGTGGGGTTTGCCGGCCCCTCGTGCTTTGGGCCTCCTTGCGCGGGGCTCGCCCGGTGACCTTGAGGCGGGAACCTCGTCGGAAATCGAGCCGCCACCATGCGACCATTGCGTGCGGCCGCCTGACGAGCTGATGGACTGACGACGGATTCCGTGGCTTCCGACGCGGACCCGGTCGCGGTGTCAATGAATAGTGAACGAAGCTTCAATAATTAATGACGGGGCCCGCGGCGATTTGAAGTTCAATGTTAGGGCCGCCGCCGCCGCCGTCGCCGCCGCGTCGGTCGTAGGGTTGCCGCCTCACGGCGCTAAAAATACCAGCGCTACGTGAACGGCGGAACATTTGCGACGACGGCGACTGCGGCGGCGACGTCGCCATCGCCCGGTGTGCTTTGCTTGGTTCGGATCACGCAGTCGAGTCGCGCCGAGTCGCGTCGCGTCGGCCGCACAACGCAATTTGCGCCGAGACGCGAGTGCGATATGGACGGGGAGGGGGAGAATCAGCGAACATTCGGTCGACGAATTGCGCAGACGGCTCTGATTCAGCCCCGTCCCCGGGCGCCCGCGCGAGCCGCGGTCACGTCCGCCGCCACCCACCTGTGCACTGCGCATCGTCCCAGCTCGGCCCGGCTCGGCCCGCTCCGGCTCGACTCGTGTCGTCGTTCTTGTTATCGCTCCGCGAACCCGCGACGTCTGCGTCGACCCCTCGCCCCGGCTGCCCGTCCCGCCCCGCCACGCCACGCCCCAGCTGCCTGCATGCTGTTGATCACGACGCACGTCGTTCCCTGATCTTCTCTCGAGAGGAGATTTCGTTATTTTCCCCGTTTTCGTTTTCTTACGAATATAATCTCGCTCGTTCCCCATCGCCCTCCCCCCTCCCTCGCGGTCCCGTTATCAGCAAGCTCCACATGCCCACATTCCGTTCCCCCTCAGACCGAAGTCCGCCGGGACCCGCTGCGAAAACTTTTAATTATCGACGTAATGCCAACTGACGCCTGACGCCTGACGCCTGATGCTGACGGCGGTGGCGACGGCGATGGCGTCGCGTGGCGAGGCCGAGGCCGAGGGCAGGGTGAGGCAGGTCGGGTCCCCGTCGGCCGTGGCTCGGGCCGACCGGGCTCCTGGCCGCAACCGCGAAGTCCAATCACGCATAGTCGGGTCCCGCTTCGTCGGCAGCCGACGCCCGACGGCGGCGAGAGACGAAGTTTTCGCCACTCCACTCTGGCCGATGCGCGGCTCACTCGGAGCGAACCGGTTACTGCGAGCACGATTGATCGGCGCGACTGGCCGACGGCTCGACGGCTCGACGGCTGCACTCTAATTGCATTATTTTCCGAACAATTATTGTGGAAATAATAAACAGCGACCATGAAGCGAAGTGCAGGCAAAAACGTCTCCCCTCCCCCCCCCCCCCTCCGTCTCGCTCTCTCCACGGGTGGAGCGGGCTTTCATTGGACTCGCCGGCTGGCGGCTCCGACCACCCGACCCGATCCGACCCGATCCGACTGGTTCGGTGCGGTTGGGCTGGGTTCGCTTGGTTCGGACCACGGTAATTAAATCGTTTGCATGTTTTCTGCTAAAGCCATTCGTTGTCCGTGGGAAGCCGGAGGCCTGGAGCGCGGCCCCTCGGCGCTTCCTGGACCTGCCAATCGGTCGAGTGCAGCGAGTGCAGGAGCCGTTAAACGCACACACACACACACACGGCGCACACGCTCGCACACACCCACCCAAACGCCCACAGGCCGCCCTCGATGGCGGTCGACTCGAGTGCTGCCCACTCGGACTCTATTGTCGAGGGAGCATGTAATGCGATTTGTTCTCGTTGTCGTTGTTGTTGTCGTTGTTGCTGTTGTTGTTGCAGTTGTTGACCATTAACACACGACCACAGACTCACGCTTCAGGTCTCGCTGCGGGCTGCGGGCGCCGTCAAATCAGGCGCAGCGCCTCGAGTGATTCATGGCTCGGCCGCGGTCTCCCGGCTGCGACCCGCCCGCCTGGCACGGCGTGTGGCTTCCGTCGTCCGACGGAGTCGCTGGCAGTGGCGGAAGCGACCGTCAGCCCGGAGCTCGGGGTGTATCGAGCAGGGCTGATTAATTGCAATTAATTAAAGCAATGGCCGACCTAAGGCGAGTCAGCCGGCCGTGCAGTGATCGCAGTGAGGAGGAAGGTGGGGCAGGGGGGCGAACGGCGGAGGGCGGAGGGCGAAGGGACGATGCAGAGAGAGGTCAACAGACGAGGGATGTCAGGCGGAGCTGCCCTGAGTTGTCCGGGGTCCTGGGCGAAACGCAGCGTGACGGGTTGGCTTCGAAATGGGACTTCGTCCTGTACGGACTTCTTCGTCCTTCCAGCTTCAATGGTCTTCCGCTTCCTCTCCTCTTCCCCTTCTCCTTCCCCTTCCCCTTCGGCAGCCCGCTCCATCCCCTCTCCTTTTCCCCTTTTCCATTTCCAAACCCTCGCCCAACCGCCTTCAGCCCGCGTCCCGTCTCCGGCCGGTGTTTTTTGGTTGCCATCGCTTCCAATCTCAGGATCCCTCTTCCGTTTCTCGTTCACTCTGACCTCCCGCCCCCTCCCTCATTCTGTCCCTGTCTCTCCAAAGTTCGCCCCCGCCTCCCCACTCGGGCGCACGCTAAGTAAATGGCTTAAAGGATAAACTTAATAACCACAGTTCATGGCAATGCCAGCCGCTCTCGGGCACTCGGCCTCCTCCTCCTCCTTCCTCCGCCCGGCCAAGGGTCGGCCGCAAGGTGTGCGGTCCGGCCCGGTCCCTCCGTCGCCCGGCCTTGCGTGGTGTTCAATTTGTTGGCGTTTCGCTCCGGCCCCCTGGCCGTGTTTGGGCCGCTGTCAAGTCGGCTCCTGCTCGGCCGTGGACTGACGTCGTCGTCGTCGTCGTCGTCATTATTGTACTTGTGCTTGTCGTTGTTGTTCCTGTTGTCACTGTCGTCGTTGTTGTCGCTGTTGTGGCTCCGTCCCTTCCGGGTGTTGCCGCGCGCCGCACGTCAACGGCGAACACCAAAGTTCGCCCTCCTGGCCCGTGCTCGTGGCTCGTTTCGAGTCCGTTCCTCGGAGCCCTCGCCGCAGATCGCCGGCTCGCATTAGAGAGATAACCATAACCACGCAGGGCCGGGGAGGTGGGGCCGGTCAGTTGGCGGGTCGGTGGGCCGGTGGTCCGGACGGGATGGGGTCAGGAGGCCAAGCGCGTGGCCGGCCGAGCCGCCAGTCGGTCGGCGCGCGCCTCCGGGCCGCAGTTCGACGGCAGCTCCTGGCCAAATCGCACAGTCGGTCGGTCGCGCGTTCCACTCGTCCTCGTCCACTCAGTCGGCCCCAGTTGCGCTCGCGTCCCGCTGCGGTCTGGTGAAATCCTTCGTGAAGTCCTTGGCCAAACCCGCTCCGGCGAAAGTTCGCGATTCGACGGCGTCGCCCTGACCTCGATTCGTGCGGTCCGGACCCCCGCAAGGAAGAGCGGACTTTGGCAAGGATCACCGAGGAATTCTCTGTTTTTTGATTTTTGTACTTTTTGTTTTTGTTTTTCCCTTCCTCCGTTCTCGCTGGTTCTCCTCGCGAAGTTCGCGATGTTTCTCCGCGCAATCGAGTCCGCTGAAAAGTGCCGAACGTGCCGTGACGACCGAGGGTCGAAAAAGTTCAATTCTGTCGAAAGGTCGGCCAGAGGCTGGGGCCGGGCCCTCCCGCCTGGGATCCTCGTTCGCCCTCCACCTTGACGACGACGACGACGACGACGACGGCGTTACGCAAATGGCGAAAGTCGAATTTCGCCACAACTTCGCAAAGTGTCGCTTGCCAACAGCTGCTGGACCCGCCTCCCCCCGCACCCCGCACCCCGCCCCCTCCACTTGTTCCGCCCAATCGGTCGGCGGGTTTTTGTTTGTGTGCCGTTTGTTTGTTGAAATTTCCAATTTGCTCCCTCCGCTCGGGGCGCCGCGGCCGAATTTCGCGACCAATGACCGCAGCCCGGCCGCGGCGGAGCATCATTAAAAACTCGCTAATTTAATCTGCCCACGCTCTCGCCAATATTTACCCTGCATCGGGCCCCCCCCCGACCCCGACCCCGACCCGGTTCCGGCCCCTGTTCGCCCGAGTTCCGTTTGCCCTGCACTTTCGCTTCGCCTCGTTCCCATGCAGGCGAACGCGGACCCCGAAACACTCGCACACACGGCGCTGGCTTCGGTGGAATATTTAAATGCTGCACAGGGCGGAGGCAAACAAGCGTCGAACGAAATGGCGCCACGTACGACGGTGGCGGCGGCGGCGGCGTCGTGTGCCCGGCGTTGACCTGACACGATTTGCAGCCCGCGCCGATCCGCAGCCGTCGGACCGACCGACCGAGCGAACGCGCCCCGAGCCAATCAAATCGAATCGAGTCGAGTCGAGTCGAGTCGAATCAGTGCAGCGCGGCCACCTCCGAGTGTCCGCCGCCGACTCCTGCCCACCTCCAGCTCCAGCTCCAGCTCCTCGTCGTCCTCCCCATCGCCTCCTCGGTGCGCTGTCCCTCCCCAGTCTCCTCGCCTCGTCCTCAAATCGATTTTTCTCGCCCTCAAGTGGGCTGCTCTGCCGGTCTGATCGGCCGCCGATGGCTTCGCCCCCCAGCCACGTCCGTCGGCTCTGGTCGGCTCCGTCTCTGGGTCTGTCGTGCAGTCTGTCCTGCTGTCCGTGCGTCGCTTCGTTCGCTGTCGTGGCCTCGGGCATCGCGTCGCGTTTCGCGCACTTGTTGGGACAGAAATCGAAAGTTTTCCGCCTCCCCATCGCCCCACCTCCCGACGCATTATTTAATTTATCGACGCTTCCGAGGCGCTGCCGGGACGCGTGCGACGCCTTGGCCCGGCACAGTGGGCCACATCGGCGAGCAGGTCACCAGGCGTCCTCATCGTTATTGCCGTCCCCTTCATCATCGTCGTCTTCCTCGTCCTCGTCCTCGTCGTAATGTCTCATTACTTGCGACTTATGCAAAGCAGCGCCGAGGACGTATCGGTCCTAATTAGGAGACAAAGATCCGATCCGCCGGTCGCCCGCCCCCTGCTCCCCTCCCTCCGCACCGCTGGAGGCTCCGTCGGTCGTTAATTGAAAGCATTTCAGAGGCTTCCGCCGGGTTCGGCGTCGTGTTGGCGTAGGAGCGACAGCAACAACAACAACATTGACAACAATCCAACGCGACTTCTCTAACAAATCAAAGCACGACGATCGAATCAGCAGCAGGGAAGGACCGGAATTTCGCCGCAGGATGTCTACGGCTGTGTTGTTGTCGTTGTTGTCGTTGTTGTTGTTGTTATTCGCATACATATATCATTTCTGCTTATGAGTCGTTGTTGTTGCTGTGGGAGTTTCTGTCCGTCTGCCGCCTCCTCCCTGTCTTCCCGACGACCTCCGCTCGTCCGTCCCTCGCCGCCCCGTCCCCTCCCCGCCACGCCCACGACAAGCGCCTTGTCTCGCCTCTGTAGGTCCTGCCGTCTCGCTCTGCCCGCGGCTTTCGTCCCCCGGGTCCTCCGCTCGGTCCTGCCCTGGTTCTGGTTTAATAATCGTGTTTTGTTTCGCAGTTTCACGAACAAGCGATTCATGTTGCAAGAACAACAAAGACAACAACAACAACAACAACAACAACAACAACACCCTTTTCCGGGTTTTATTTATTCACTTTTCCTCTCTCCCGCGCAATTTTACATTGTTTCGCCGCATTGTTGTGATTTCATTCTCGCTTTGTTGTCGAGTTCCTTTGTGCTTGTTCTTGTTCTTGTTTTTGTTTTGCCCCTGCCGAAACGAGCCGCCCACACACTTTTATTGGCAGACAGACAAACAGACGGACGGACAGACTCATTTACATGTATTCCACTTATTTATATGGGCGTAATTTTCCGTGTCTGGGTGTCTGGGGATGGAACCGGAGCCCGGGGGATCGATGGACTTGTTTTTTATTTCCCTTGTTCGGTCCCAGGCCGGCCGAACTAACCTTCCGGAACCGCCGAGTTCCCGATTTAGACCCGCCAGCACGCGCCTCACCCGCTGGCCTTTCCGGGAGCGCAGGTTGGGTCGGGTCGGTCCGGCGAGCGCTCGTGACCTTGCCCAATAATGGCGGCGGGCCATTAGAAACCACTTCGGGCCAATGACGACCGGACTCTGGCTCTGGCTCAGGCTCTGCTTGCGTCAGCGGAAACCCACTGGTGTCCGAGGTGCGATTTTTATGGATTTTGTGTGACTTTGACTTATTTTGCGAGCCCCAGCCCTGCGTCTCGGGGTTTTTCAACACCTTCCACTTGCTCACATGCGTCCTCACATGTGTTCTGTAAGCCGTAGGCAAGTTGTTTGACACAACAAATTTGTTGCCTTTTCAACAGTGGACGACTTTTTGCAACGATCATGCATGGTTCATTAATTTTTCCGAGATTCATTGGATCATATTAGTCGGTATATTGCTTACTTCTCCTATTTGCTGTTATTTATTTCCGCGAATTCCCCTCCTTTCCCCCCGATTCTCCCAAACTCTCGACGCTAGCCAGACTCCTTCAGATCCGCCGACCCAGAAAACACAGCTGTATTTCCACAATTCTCCTCGATCAGATCGTCATAAAGTCTGCGGACGAGGTCGGCGACCACTTCCGGCAGTCGATCTCGATCTCTATCTCGGTCCTCCAGTACGTACAGCGGCTAATCATCTGTCTGGAGTTTGCAACACAAACCATAAGTGTTTGCGCAAATCGCCGCCGTTCATCGAATTGTTATAGTCGGTCGATCTCTGGATTCCCTCGGAGTAGTCTCTGTTTATCTACTCAAAATAAACGCAAGCGTCCCCAACGCTGGGAGCGAAACCTTACAACAGTGCGCTGTGTGTCTCCCTCTCGTTCTGGCATCCGATTGCGTTGGCCATGCTGTGCTGGTTCCGTATAATTCCCATTTGGTTGGTGCAAACGCGGTTTCATGTGCTGCTTGGAGGGCTGGTGCCGGTTCAAAAAGGGCGCTCGTCCTGCACGACTAGCATTCGGGGCTCGCATTCCTTTGCGCAGGCTCGTGTGTGCAGACGCATTGCAGCGGTTCTGTTCTGCTTAATAGGCCGTGGGGTGGGTTTCTCGACCTGCCTCTGGACCTAGTGCGACAGACATCGCTCCAGTGGGGTATGGCTTTACATATCCAGTGCGTAATTTTTGCAAAATGGGGCCTGGCTGTTCCTCTTGTGGAGTGGATTGCCTCCGTCCGTCCGGTCGCCCTCGGGTGGTCGGCGGTGGGGTGCGTCGCCGCTCTGGACGCCTTGCCTCATCTCGTGAATGCATTTCCAATAAGAAGGCTGAAGTGGGATGGCGGCGTCGAATCGATGGAGAGGCGGCCGCAGGTGAGGTGACGGTTCCGTACCTGGAAAGTCGGTCGTGTAGGCGCGAACAGTGGGCGGCCACGCGCCGTTTACCTGCCGAGAATCCCCGCATGTCGGTCCGGTCGTGCAGGCGAGAGAAATTCAGGGCAACGTTTCGCAGTCTTGCCTTTTTGCATGTCAAGGTGGTTCCGGCCACCAACTGGGTAAGGAGGGGTCGTCGTTGTCTGTCTGAGCAATTTCCGCTCTGGAATCGAGGGAGGCACCTGCAGTTGGCCTGGCCCCGTTTCGGGCGAACTGGGTTAACAGCAGTTGAACCCTGGCCGCTTAACCCTTGATCATCCACCCCACTTGCACCCGCCCCCACTCACTTGGCCCGACCCACTTCTTGACCCTTCGCCTAAATGCTCGGTTATTGAATCAATTGCTGCTTGCAAATTGCCTCGGAGCCGCACAGCAATTGCTGTTGTTGTTGTTGTTGTTGTTGTTCGAATGCATGGCCTGTGGTCCGTGGCTCGAGTGACGGCTGCGCCTCCTTGAACTCGTTTGCGAGCAACTGCTTCGTTTCGAATGGTCGGCGGTTGTTTGTTGTTGTTGTTGTTGTTGTTGTTGTTGTTGTCGTTGTCGTTGTTGTAAATAAACAACAATACGACATGACAACACATTTAATATTTAATTGTAATTAAAATTATCACAGCTCGGTTGCACAACCAACCGTGATTACCACGCCAGCAACTGCGTCTAATAAGAATAATAATAACAACAACAACAACATTACAACAACCGCCGCGCCTACTTTGATAACGCCTGCAATCGGTGTCGGTGGTTGTTGTTGTTGTTCTCGTTGTTGTTGTGCAATTTCGTCCGCTCGGCTTGAATCGAAATAAATAAGTAGCATAGGACGAAGAAGATTAGAATAAAAATAGCCATTGGCTGCGATGAGTTTCACTTACGCGATTTTAATGGTTGTTGCTTTCGTTTTCCTCCTCGATTTTTATCATTTTCCTTTGCATCCTCTTTTATTTGTTTTGATTTTTTTATTTTTTGCTATTTATTCTCTAGGGATTTTTGTCTCATTTATTTGTTGTCGTGTATTTTATTTTACTTGTTTTGTTTTACTTATTTTTATTTTATTTATTTTTATTTCATGTATTTTCTGGCGTGTATTGTTGTCATTTGTTGATTTTTATTTAATTTTTTTTTTTATTTTATTTAATTTATTTTTCATTTTTATTTAATTTAGTTTTTAGTTTGTTGGTTTTTATTTTGCTCTTGTGTGTTTATTTTTAACACACGTCTATTTGTTTTGCTCGATAATGGCTTTTATTGTGTTGTTATTATTTATTTCTTATTATTGTTTGTGTTTTGTCATGGGGCTCGTCGTCGTCCGCCGTCGCTCGTTCTTGTTTTATTCATTCTCTCTCTATCTCTCTCCCTCTCCCTCTCCCACTCTGTCCTTCGACTTACGCCTGGAACGAAAAAAGATTCGCCTCCTGCGTGATGGAATTTCTAATTAAATATTTCTCCGTAAATTCATGTGTTTCTTCTCTATTTCCCATCCTATTCTTCTACTTTGCGAAATTATGCTTATTTCCTCTACTTTGTTTTATTGTTTTCTTCTCCTGTCATTTGTTTTTTGTTGTTGTCTTTTCTTGCTTCGCTCACACTCGCCTTGACGGATTGCTTTATTTTGGTCGATTTAATTGGCCCGACATTTGACTTCCTTCGCTGTTTTCCCTCTGTCGTTGTTGTCGTTGTTGCCGATTGATTCCGTTTCTTCTCCCTCCCCTCGTTTCTCCACTGTTTTTCTTCCTGATTTATTAATAATTCCGGTGCCCTGGTCTTGTCCTTGCCCTTGTCCTTGGTTGAGGTCCTGGTGCCCCGGAGCTCCTTCTGGGAATTTCGATTTCTCGGCACAAAAACAAAAACAAATAAACATTCTTCTAATTATCGTGTCGGTCCCTTCCCCCCTCCGTCCCCACGCCGCGCCCCCCGACTGACGAATCAGTGACGACGACAGAAGTGCGAGACATAAACAAAATTACAAAAACAACTACAATTGCCATTAGCTCAAAGAAGCACCAGTGATAACGGAACGGAACGGAAACCGTTTGGACTCGAGTCGAAATCGGCTGCATTAATCGCTAATAACCGACAGTGGTTTTTTATCGATTTTTTTCGAAGGCGCTGCAATCGGAAACCAACCCGATGAAGTGATCGACAAAGTGAACTCGTTATCGAAAATCGGTTCCCAATCGACCGGTGAAGTCGTCGGGACTTGGCAGGAGTCGGCGGGTTTTCGTGAAAACTCCATCGAAATCCACCGGGAGCAATCGATCATTAATCGGTCTGTGGTCAGAACTGTCGCAAAAACTCCAATCGATCGATCCAGTCCCGTTCGCCCCCTTGCCCTGCCCTTCCGCCGACCGTCGGCAGCAACAACAAGTCCTCGGTCGCGTGCGCCCCGGGCCGCCCCTCGCCCTCCCCGCCATGGGGTACGTCATGAGCACCTGCACCCCCGACATGCACTACGAGCTCCACAGCTGCCACTACCACCACCACCACCAGCCCCAGAGGCCGCCCCACCACCACCACCAACCTCCGCACCAGCAACACCGGCAGCATCGGCTGCGCAATCACTACAGCAGCGACGACAACAACAACAACGACGACAACGGTGTCGACGAGTTGCTCTTGAACAACAATCAGCTGGCAACGCGGCCGCTGCAGCTGAGCACCGTCAACGGCGTCATTGGTGAGTCGTCGGTGGGCGCCGCAAGGAGCGACAGGAGGCAGACAGAGAGGCAGAGGGTGCGACAGATCGATCCACCGAGGACGGACGGACGGAGGCTCCTTCTGCGGACGGCAACGACGGGTTTTAATTGAAAATTTCCCACCGGATGCGATTCATTCGCCCCTCCGCTGCCTCCTTCTCGGGCTCCTGGTCCTCGCGACTGGAGCCCAGCCCAGAGACCGCGTCGAGTCCGCGGTTCACCGTTTGCCGAGTGCCGCCAGTCAACGACTCATCCTGAGTCTCTGATGCCGCGACCGTCTGTCCGTTGTCGACCCCTCTATCTACCTGTTGTCTGCCGCTCGGTCTGTCCCGTCGAGGGCCACTCGTCGCATCGCGCCCTTATCGCCCCCAGCCGGGGTCCCCGACGGCTCTGCGGGCTGACGAACGAGACGAGACGAGACGAGTCGCGTCGAGTCGCGTCGGGTCGCCTCGAGTGTCGCGAGCTCCCACTTCCCCAGCCAGGTGCCTGCTGTTCATCGATCCAGGGCCGTCTCCCTTCGGCCGGCCGTCTGTCTGCCCCTCGTTCGCCCCTCCACTGGCCCCAAGGTGGGATGATCTATTTCCGGGCACTCGGCCGACGACGCGATTCGCGGCCTTATTTATTTACTGACGTCGTCCGTCGCCGGCATTCCAACGGCCGCCGCAATCGATAAGACGACAGGCGACAGCCGACGTTAGCGACAGACAACCAGAAGCGAATCGAATCGAATCGAATCGAGTGCAATGTCGTAAAACTCTCGAGAGGTCTCGAGGGGTCCTCGAGAACAATGGATGGACCTCGATGGACTCCGACGGACTTGAAGAAGCCATCAGGGGGTGTTTTGAGCCACGTCATGAGCTGTCGCCTGCCGCCCGCCGCCTTATCTTCGGGCGGCCGCAGGCAAGCGGCCCTTGCAACCAGCAACAATCCCCAATTACACAATCTCGGCCCCGAGACAATGGCGACTCCTTGTTCCCAATCGCGGCCGTCGTCGGCCGTGGCTGCGGTTAGCTAATAATGAGACGTCGTTACGAGTTGGGCCCGGTGGAGCGGCCCGAGCCAGAGACAGAGTCAACAGGAGTTATCTCGATGTGTTTATCTTTGGGCAACATTCGACGGCCCCTGCCTGACTGGCTCGGCGCTCGTGTTTGCCCCAGATGGCTCTGGGTCCGCAACTCCAGCGATGGTGTCGTTGGAGCCCCGTTGTCGACGCCGATGCGTCGTCATCACGACTCACGAGACCCTCGAGATGACCGGCGTCTCTCGCGAGCTCGACTTCGAGACTCGCGCCCCCGCCATCGCCCTCGCCCTCGCCCTGTCGCTTGAACCGCTCTCGACTGATCGCTTCGTTTCCGTTTCCTCTCTTTGCAGGTATCAAATGCCCCGTCTGCAGCAAGTTCGTGCTCCCCGATGATATTGAATGTCATTTAGTTATGTGCCTAACGAAACCTCGTCTGTCATACAATGGTGAGTGGATCCATGGCCGGGTCTCGGGGCCCTTCAAAGAGGCCGTTTTATTAGTACAGGAAATACGAGAAAGACGTTTCGGAAAGGCTCAGACTTTCCGGAGGCTTCTTTTGCTTTTGCTAATCGAAGCGCCCTTTGGTGGCGCTTGGGCGCTTGGGCGTTTGGGTGTTTGCTCCGAGCAACGACCTCTTGAATCGCCGGCGTTTCGTGGAGTTTCGTGTTGATTTCAGTCGGCCGCCGGTGACTCAACGGATGTGGCGAAATCCGCGGCACCGCTGTCGACTTATTAATAATACAAACGCCTCGGTGCCTGACGCCCAACGCCCGACGCCCAACGCCCGACGCCCGCCGCCCGTCGTCCGCCGCCCGCCGCCTTGACGCACTCACCAAGTGCGCTCTAAGTGCGAACCGCGATGATTCACGGCGATTTCGGGGATTTCGCAGATTTCCCCGGGCGACTTCGGTCATGACTCGCACTAATTAATGTTTTTCTCTCTCTCTCTCTCTCTCTCTCTCTCTCGTTCACTGCCGCAGAGGACGTTTTAACCGACGCTAAGGGCGAGTGCGTGATCTGTCTGGAGGACCTGAACGCCGGCGACGTGATTGCGCGACTGCCGTGTCTGTGCATCTACCACAAAGGGTAAGTCCTGCCACGCCCCCGCCCCGCCTCACGCCCCCACAAGTCTAATCGCTCTCCCCCTCCCTCTCTCCGCAGCTGCATCGATCGGTGGTTCGAGGTCAACCGCTCCTGCCCCGAGCATCCTGGCGACTAGTTCTAGCTCAATAAGTAATCTAGTTTTTACATTATAACTCTACTATAAATACTGCAAAAACAAACAAAAACAAAAACAAAACAAAATCAGCTACAACAACAAGAAGCGATGATAAGAGAAAACACGAGAGAAAAAAACAAAACAGCAAGAAAACCCAACAGCAACAGCAACAACAACAACAACCACAACTAACAGCAACTAATTACACGTATAAATAAATGAAAAAATATATATATATATAAAAATATAGTTTGTAATAAAATGTAACAAGAGTGGAAGGAAGGATGGCAGGAGAGGAAGCTGAGCAATAACTACAACAACAACAACCAGCAGAAGGATGTTTGCTGGTTGCTCCATCGTTTAGGATATGGTGATACATAACAACAACAACAAGAACAACTCAGCAACGCGCACACACACACACACTGGAACCGCTCTGTCTTGTTCAGTTCTGGACCCTTCGGCGACTTGTGTTAAGTTTTAATTTTCGCGTGAATCGAGACAAGGAGAGGAGGACGCCGGAAGGAACGAGGAGGAGGAGGAGGAGGAGGAGGAGGAAGGCGAATTATGTGAGCGCCCGCCTCGCATCGAGCCGAGTCGAGGCGGGAGAACGTCGTCGATAGTCTTTTCTTGTCATGGGAAACCAAAATGAACTAAGTTTAGTTGCCTACTATTAAGTACAGCCTAACCGCTCTCCCCTCCCCTCACACACACACGACACACGACACACACACACTTGTACATAAACAATTGACCAACACAGACAACACAAAACACAACCACACTCAAAATCAAGCAACACTCGTGAATTGTAGAGGTTTTACTGTAAGCGAACTCTGTGTAAATGATCACTTTTTATATGCGGCGACGTGGGCGGGAATCGGGGCGGCGGAAGGGACGAAGGAGGGTGGGGGGAAGGTCCGGAACAAGGGCCAGGACCAGGACCAGCACCAGGACCAGCACCAGTACCAGGATCAGGAGTCGAGAGCGAGCAGTAGGGAGTTTGTTTTTCAATTCAGGGGTTTGTCGTTTAGTTTTAGAGACGTCCGAGGCCCGACTGAGGTCTGTTCGTCGGCCTGTCCTCCGGCCAAGCCAGGCGAACACGCGGTGGGTGGACGGCAGTAGGTTGGCCAGGCCAGGGCGGGGCGAGAGGTAGAGTAGAGTAGAAAACTAGGCTAGGGGCGGGCGTGAACGCGAGGAGGGCGATCGGGAAGCAGTGCCGGAGGAACAGACGGAGGTGGAGTAGGAGGAGGCGTTTGTAAATATAGATGTAGACCGTTTACTGTAATCAATACATAGTCATAATTTTAATACTTATATTTTTATTTTATTTTTACTCTTATTATTTACTCTGTTAACAATTGGCTAAATTTTATCAAATAAAATGCGAAAATCAAAAACACACGAAATCAACTGCAACTAAAAAAGAAAAACACATCAATCCGAACTATGTAAATGTGATGCTAGAACTTGAATAATTTGTTTCCGTTTTTATTTTGTCAATTGTCGTTTTTGTCGACATCCGAGCCGGGCGCGTCTCCGGGCGCGGGAGGCGGCTCCAGTCGGTGCTCGAGATGGCGGTCGGCTTCGATGCCCTTGTGAAATGCTCAAATAAACTGAATATTATTTCGTAAAGCTTTTGTTTCCATTTCCGCGCTGTTGCCGAGAGAATTTTTAGTTGTTTTGTGAGCGGAAGCGGTTGAAGCAGCCGAAAATGCAATTAAAGCCCATCGAATGTTTTGTAGAGAGAGTTTAGTATTGTAGTCGATCTGTGGCCACCAGAAACCACACGCACACACACACACACACGGTTATTTAGGCCACCTAGTGGTGCCGACGGGTCCCTCGGCCCTGCGGACACTCAGTTTAGACAACACCTAAAAGTATGCCACACTAAATACACTGAATTGCGTTAGGGCGCGCGCGAACGAAGTCGAAGGAGAAGCCGACGAAGAGCACGAGAAAACCAGTGCGAAGAGGTCCCTGAAAACCAATATTACGATAAAATACATTTAAGATTTTTTGTAAATGATTTTTTGATATAACTTTGAGATACCAGTAAACAACGTAAATGGAGAAAGCGTAAACGTAAACATTTAAGAAATTGCAACAAGGCAACTACTAAAAGAACATAATAAAAGTTAAACCACAGAAAAGAGGGATTCAATTATTCTTTTTTGAAATAGTTAATCATACCAAGACGTAATTAATTTTCCATATTTTCGGATCGTTTTTGCATGTCTTCGTTCCCTCAGGTCGGACGAGCGGAGTCGGCAAGAGAGAGAAGGGGCGAAGGACGAGGTCTTCTCCCACTAACGGTGCTCCCCGAGGTCCCTCCGTCCCCCGAAATCCTCCTCCGGTCACTTCCTGCTCGCTCCACCCTTCGGCCGGTCTCTCGTTCTTGGTGGGATTCCGGAATCCACCCAGTGTTTTGTAAATAGTTTTACATAAGAAATCCCAAATCCGAGGCCCCTGTTGTTATATCATTTATGAAGTAGTTGTAGTTGTGTTGGTGATGTCTTGAGGTGGGAGGTGGGGAACCGAGTCGATGGATCGATCGTAGAAATAAGTTTGATTATAATAAGCATGCTGTATTATGATAATTGTATTATGTAACTAGTGATATTATAATTAATTGTGAAAGCTTATTGCGAAAACCCACAACGTTTTGTAAGGATATCATTTAGTTTGTACAACAATAACAGTAACAACAGCAACAACAAAAAACCCACTTAAAAACATCCACATGAAGAAGTTAAACGAACGTGGAATTTCGTCAGATATTTAAAAATCAAATAAAAAGAAATATTTCAAAACAAACAAACGGCTTTTCCATAATCTAAAATTAGTACATCTATTAATTAGTTTTAATTATTTACTTTTATTTCGAGCCGCTAGAGGAAACGTAATCGTATTTTTTTCGTTTCATTTGTTTGATTCCAAATCATTCGCAAACGGTTAGCTTTCCGAGGTTTGTGTCACTGCTACGAGTCTTTTACTTCGTACAGTTTCCATTACCGTGGTTGGCGTCCGCACTATTGGCAGCGTCCCAATTGTCCCATTTGCTGCGATTGCAACATGTTCCTAGTAGCATGTCGGCAATGTTGCCAAGAAATTCCAGTGTCTCTCACACGGCTCACGCTCAGGTGTTGCGCTTCACTCACATCAACACGCAAGCTCACCGACTCTCTTTCGCTCTCGACGCGCCATCGCATGTCTCCCCGTCTCGCTCCATTGCCCACGGCGTGGATCCCGAAATTGTGTCGTGCCGTTTCGTCGTCGTCGTCGTCACCTCCGCCGCCATCGGCCGCGGGTCCCGTCGCGACCGCCTAATCTTGAGCCAATCACAACAAACAGTCCACGCAGCCATATTGAATTTCGGTCGAAAATAAATGCGAGCAACAACAACGCGGACAACGCGAACCTCAAATGCGAGAGAGGCGTTCGTTTGTGAAGAGCCGTTGTTGTCGCAGCTCTCGGCGAGTTTCGAGTTTTGGGATGATTGATTTTTGTCATTATTAATTTTGTTTTCATAATTGATTTTTTTCATAATTGTTTCTCTTTCATAATAAATTTTTGAGGAATATTTCATATTTTTCATATTATTTGCTTTCATATTTGTTTTTTCATGTTTTATTTCCCTCATAACTGATATTCATTCAATTTGTTTATAATTTTATTTTTTCAAAAATTTTTATAAATTTTATTTTTTCTCACCGCCCTCCTCTCTCGCACATCGCCATCCTACCGCCATTTTCTTGGAATGTGCTTCCAAAGCCAAATTGCTGGGCAGAAGAGCCGAGAACTCGCCGCAGACGCCGGCTCAGCCCGAGCCAAATCCGATTTCGAGTTCCTGCAGAGCTCAAGCAGCCCAATTACAACAAAAACAGTGAACAACAGCAACGACGACCCCCCTCTCCGCCCCTCGGGAGTGTCGCCAATGTTCAAAGGTCAACCCGTGAGCGTCCGAGGCGGCGATTAGGCGTCTGGGCCGGTCCGGCTCGGTCCGGCTCGGTCCGGCTCGGTCCGGCCCTCGTCACCTGCAGCTCTGCGGCCGGCATCAATTATTAAGGACGGCCCTCGAGGACCTCGGCATCGGCCTCGGCCTCGGCCGTCGGGCGGGGACGTGGGGCGGCCGCGAGCAAAAAGCCACTTAAAGCACTTCCCGCTTATCGCCCGATCAGACGGCTGAAATCAATACGTCCGAACCGAGCGGCCAGGGCGACTGGCGGACCTCCCTTGCTGGCCGGAGGATTTTCTCACATGTGGCGGGCGCAGTCGAGCATGAAAGATCCTTAAATGGTCGCAGCTCCCGACCGAAGTCGCGGGGGAATGGGCGGGGAAATGGATTCATTATCGCGGACCGATAGCGACATCCGGCCCAGCCTGCCGGACGGACCCCAACGGTCCCTGGCCGTGCCCTTCACCTTCACCTTCACGATCGCCATCGCCATCGCCATCTCGCCGATCGCGGCTTCCCGCCACCGTGCATGGAGATTCCTCCGGGTCCCTCCGGATTCCTCGCCTCGACTCGTCCTCTCGGCCGGCTCCGCATTTCAGGCCAGACGGCATGTCGACGTTATCGCCAGGCATCGCCGACTCCTCCGACCGACCGCGCCCTCGATCGGCGGAGGGACCTCGATAGCGCATCCATTACGGAATTGAAATTGATTTGATGCGCGCGGCACGGCACAGATTCATTTCAAGCTCGACTGGTCAGAGCCCTCCGCCGGTCGACCCAACGGCCGGGTCCCAGCCGCAGCCACGGCAACAGCACAACAGCACAACAGCAACAAGAGCCAAAGCGACAACACCGTCAGCAACAACAACCGGGCTCCTTTAAGAACCTCGACATTTCCACTCGATCGCGTTGCATCAGCCTCAGTTTCAGACGCAGACTCAGGCGGCCGCGTGTGGGACTCCGGAGTCGGACCGGGACCGCGATCGGACCGCGACCGGGACCCGGTGCAGGTTGCGGGCCTCCAAAGGCCTGGGACGCGGCTCGATCGACTCGAGGGGGGCCGGGAGCCGGCTGTTTGTGGCAGCTCGAGTCGCAACATCTCAGGACGACGTTTGAACTCGCCGTGGGGCAGAGGCGGAGGCAGCAGCAGAGGCGGCCAGGGTTCCCACAGTCCCTCGCCCGGCCGGTCGAAAGGTGGTCGAGGAGGGTCGGGGCCGGGTTCGGGACGGGGCCGGGGCCGCACGCTAAATTGCACTCGAACAGTGGAAATGGATTCTGCTGCATCGTCGAATTTTGATTTTCGATTTGCCTCCGCCTCGTTCCTCGCTGGCGTTGTTGTAGTCAATTTGTAGTAGCCGTTGTTGGTGTTCTTGGTGTTGTTGTAGTAGCACTGCAATTGCTGTCCATTCCTCAGATGTAGTTGTTGCTGCTCCTGAGTCCTCTCGTTCGATTGATTCGACATGGAAAACGTTTCTATTGTTCGGCTCGGCCTCGCCGGGCTTCCGTCCCAATTACGCCGCACTCCGAACCACGGCCACGAGCCCGGCTCCGACTCAAACTCGGTCCTGCGCCCCCTCCTCCTCCTCCTCCTGACTCCTCGTTGTTTGCCTAGTTTTATTGGCATGAAAAATGCCTCGTTTGTCTTTGTCTTTGTCTTCGACTACGCTTTCGAGTTCGAGTTCGGTTCGACTTCATCTTCGTCCGCATCCTTGACTGCGTCCATTAGCCGCATCCCGCATCCCGCACCCTGCCGGCACCCCGACCCTCGCCTCTCGCTCCTCACCTCTCGCTGCTCGTGCCCCGACCCTCGCCGACCCCGGATTTACATGCGCGCGGCCAAATAATGCGGAAAATTGTTGATCGTCGAGAGCCGGAGACGGAGCCGGAGCCGGAGTCGGAGTCGACAGTTGGAATCGGCGTCGAGGGAGAGAGAAAGAGAGAGAGGGAAAATAATCCTCGTTCAAGGCAGGAGCAAAGGATGTCTTTGGGAATCAAAGGAATCGCCGATTGTTTTTCACGAGCTCCGCGCGGCGGCCGATGTTTGAAGTTCGAGTTTTTCCACCGCCGCAGAGGCCAGGGACGTGGTCAGGGAGGGAGGGAAAGGCAAGCAAAGTAAAGTGAAGTGCAGGGAAAAGGAAAGGGAAGCAAAGAGAAGGGACAGGAGGGATTCGGAGCCGGGTTTCGGGTGGGGCCGGCGATGCGTCGCACGGTAGTCGTCGGTCGTCGGTCGTCGGTCGGTGGCTTCTAATGCCGTCCATAACTTGTCATTAGAGTCGTGTGTCGCGCCCCGCCCCCTCAACCTCTCCCCTACTCCGTCCCCACTCCTTTCCTCTCCCTCTCCCTGTCCCGTGCCCCTCGACCGAGTCCCGAACTTCAATCGCTGATGCGTGGCTTCGACGACCGGCCAGCGACGGCCCCGGTGCAGCACAGTGGGCCGAGCGCGTCGTCCCCGAGCGAGGGTCGTCGCGTCCGCCGCCGGTCCGCCGGTCCCACGGTGCCTGGGACGCTCCGCTTGTTCCATTAATCGAATTAATTTCTGTGTCGCGTCTCTTTTTAATTTTCCACTTTGTACTTGCTCGGCCGGAGGTTGTTGTCGGTGTCGGTGTTGTTGCTGTTGTTGTCGTTGTCGATTTTGTCATTGTAGTGGTTGGTGTTATCATTGCTGTTGTTGTTCTTGTTGTTGTTCTCCTCCCATCCACTCGCAGAAGGTTCTCCGAAAGCCAGACAACGACGACGACCTGGGAGAAACGTCTCCAGCTCGCCGGGGATTTGGACAGCGCGACAGCTGGCGACGCCCAGTGCTCGCCGCGCCCCCAGCCCTCCGTCGGCGGCGGGGTGCAAGGGGAGGGCGGTAAAACCCGGTGACTCGCACTCGGCTTCCGTAACGGCGGTGGTTGGCTTGAAGTCATCATCACGAGCTCCCGGAAGGTCCAGAGACTCGGCTTCAGGAGGCAGGCGACGGAACGGGGTCGGTGGAGGCCCGATCGAGGCAGGGGACCCGATCGAAGGGGAAGACCTGATCGGGAAAGAGACCTCGATCGAGGGAGGGAGGCAGAGCGATCGACGACGAGTCCTCGAAGACCCAGCCTGGGCCAAGGCGAGGCCCAGGTCGAGGGGCCGAAGAGGAGCCTCCCGGGCAATCTCGTAAAGTCGGAAATAAAAACTCTTTATTTCGCTCGCTGCTGTCGTGGTTGTTTTTGTTATTGCTGTTGTTATTGCCCTGGCGGTTGTTGTTGCCATTGACTGTCGATGATGTTGTTGTTTTGGGAGTCGCGCACAACAGCTGCAATTAAAAGTCTCGCCCAACACGCAACAGCTGTCGAGATGGCCGAAAATGGCCGCCATGAACGCGAAAATGAAAAAAAAACCCAAGAGGTGGGAAGCGAGAAGAAGAGAAGTTCGAAAAAAGAGCTTCCTAAAAGAGCTTCGAATCAAATAATAAAATAATCGAACTGAGTCAGAGACCGAGTGGAA